>CABHPP010148876.1:21518-67188 GCA_902168425.1 Peromyscus attwateri | reverse complement strand
TTCCTGTGAGAGGACTCAGACACACTTCCTGTGAGAGGACTCAGACAGTACTGCAAAGAAATTGTTGGGCACAGTGTGGCCTGAAGGAAGTGCAGGAAAGGACCAAAGATTAAAAACATCAAGACTGTTTCACGTTTTATTAATATTATTTTTAATTGTGTGTGTGTCTCTGTAGGTATGTGCATGTGAGTGCAGGTGCACACAGAGGCCAGATGTGCCACCTGATGCAGGTTCTGGGAATGGAACTCAGGGCCTCTGGAAGAGCAATATGTGCTTTTAACCACTGAGCCATCTCTCCAGCCCCATCAAGACATTTGAGAAATGAGAATCAGTTCCTAAATCTAAATGCTTGAGTTCCATGTGTAAATACTCTAGATCCTTGAGTAGGGTCCTTGAACAATGGCTGCAATCAAGGCAAGCTTATCTATGATTAAGAAGATGTGTGAACTAGCATGATGATTCTGTGGCTAAAAAGCACTCTCCACTCAAGCCTGACAGCCCGAGTTCCATCCCCAGAATCCACCTTGGATAGAGAGACCTGACTCCCAAAGGTTGGCTTCTGTCCTCTACATGCACCCATGATACACGTGCACCCAAGCGCACATCATGCACACACAATAATAAGTGTTATTGTAATTTGAAAAGTAAAAGAACACATAGCTGTAAATGTTTGTTCCATTTTGCTGGGTTCCTATGACCAAGTATTTGAACAATAGATTTCTTTACATTAAATAGCAGCACACAGTACATGATATAAGTATATTCAGAATAAACTTTTAAAGGAAGTTTAAAAGATCAATGTATTCTATTTAGATATTTATTATCATTGCCGTGTCCCAGTTTACCTGCCATTGCTGTGATAAAACACTGATGAAAACCAACTGAGGGAGGAGGAGGAGGTTTATTTGGCTCACAGTCACAATCATGGTCGATTGTTGAAGAAGCCAGGGCAGAAGCTGAAGGCAGGAGCCGAAGCCGACACCGTGGAGGCACATGCTTGCTGTCTTGTTCTTCGTGGCTTTCTTGTACCACCAGGGACACCTGCACAAGGGTGGCACTGCCCACCATGGGCTGAGCCCTCCCATAGTAATCATGAATTTATAGTCTTGACTGTTGGCCAGTCTGATGGAGGCATCGACCCCAGCTTGTGTCAAGTTGACAAAAAACTAACCTCTCTTAAAGAAAGACTGTACTTTCATGTTTTGTAAAATTCCTAGAAAATTTTAGGGAGATTATTGTTAGGGTGGGTACACGTTTCTTTTTGTGGTAAGATGTATGTGCCTGGTTATGTTTTTAAAGATGGGGACCTGAAAGTGAACTTAATGACATCAAAGCATCAGAATTTACTGTCTTACTTCATTGACCTAAGATGATTGGCATCCATTGTCCCTGAAACTCCAGACAAAAGTGGCTTTGAATTTGAGCCCCGTGGCCCATCAGTTCCGGACTTCAGTAGTGAGTGGAGGTGGAGGTGGATAACCCAGGAAGGGGCTTGGTAACGCTGCAGTGAAACCTTTCTATAGAAACAGACTGCAGTGGGGTTGACCATGAGCCATAGTTTGCTAATCCTTCACCTAGAAGGGAGCCTGAGGCCACCTTTGCTCCCTTTGTCACAGGTCATGTCAGACTGAGCGCTGTGTGTGTTTACTGTCAGACAAGCACTGGTTGTGAGCAGCTGCAGTGTGAGCAGGAAGTTTAACAGTACCCCTGGCCGCTCCTTTTAGTTGCCAGTAGCACCCTTCCATCCCCAGTTGTGAAACCAGAAATGTCCCCAATAATGTCTTATGTCTCTTAATGTACAAAGTTTCCCTCTGGTTATAAAACACTAGCTTGCCCAGCATGATGACACTTTAATCATCATCATTAACAGGATCACAGGTTCAAAGCCAGTGTTTGCTACATAGTGAAATGCTGTGAGCCACAGAAAGATGAGGTAGAAATTCAGCTAACTGACAAAAGCTATTACTTGGAAGGTCAAGGACTTTTTCAGAGGAAGCCAAGGCACAAGGAGTATTGGTGTTATTTGGCTATTGAATATATCAGCTGTTTTCTGCTGTGAATTTCATGTGTGCTATTATAGCCTCCCCAGTTGATTCCTTCTCCTAAGAACTTCTAACAGTGTGGATTGGTCATTCTTTGGGCATAGTTTTTCCCTATACAATTAAGGCATTTGGATAACAGTCACACAGGCAAGGCTTCCTTCTTCCAGGCTTTTTTTTTTTTTTCCTCTTTTTTAGTGTTAGAATCGGACATCTCCTTTAGCTAGCATCCAAGGCCAGAGCCAGCTCTGGACAATCTGAGATACCTCTCAAACATCCAAGGACAAATGGCAGACAGAATAAGCATTCCAGACCTAGGCTCCTGTTAGGTACATAGCTTTGTTTCTTGTGCAAATTAAGCTCAGACCCTCCTTTCTTCCACAGCCCAAGTGGCACCCCTAGACTTCCCCTCCAACAATTAACTCAGAACAAATGGGTTTTTTTCATACCAGGTGCTTCAAGCTATGATGCAGGCTTCCTAGCTACCAAACAGACTTGCCCCGCCCCACCAGAAAGCGGTAGAGTCAGAGTATTGTGGGTTGTATGTGTATTTAAACTGGACTGGGGAGAGGGGAGGAGGAGGAGGAGGATGGAAGGAAGGAACTTACATAGAACAATGAGAAGACAAGAGAGGAAGGGACAGAGAGGAGCTAAGGATGAGAACAGAATTGAAGCTGAGTGGAGAGATTTGTCTTAGAATAACAGAGTGAATGGACTAAAGAGCTTGGTGTGCTTAGATTTATTCAGGTATCCCTCAGATTAATTCTCGCTGCTGGTAGCATCTCTTCTGGAACCCTGGGAAAAGGCTTTTAGGGGCTGGACCACAAAAGTCTTTGATGGTGAAATCTAATATGTATATATAAATAAATAAACTGGCTTATGTTACCTATCCAATAGTCATAGAACCTATGAATAATAACTTGAGTCAACATGAAATGGCTTATAAAGGATAAAATTTTATGTATTTGTCAAGAAGTATTTTTTTTTTTTTGTTAAGCCAAAGCCAAGCATGGTTGTGCAGACCTATAATCTCAGCACTTGGAAGGTCTAGAATCAAGATTAAGAGTTCAAGACTAGCCCCAGTTACATAGAAAGTTTGAGGCTATTCTGAGCAACATAAAATCTTAAATTAAAAAGAAATAGTTGGTCATGGTGGTGCACATCTGTGATGCCAGAACTGAGGTAGAGACAAAATGAGTTAAAGAAGGCTAGCCTGGGCTATATCGGGATACTGTGGATTAAAAGGAGGGCGGTTGGTGAGATGGCACAGTGGTTATGGATAAGGGCTCTTGCTGCCAAGCCTAAGGACCTGAGTTCAGTCCCTGGAACATGCATGTTGGGAGGAGAAAAGTGACTCACTCAGGTTGTCCTCTGACCTCTACGTGCATGCCACTGCGTGTGTGTCCACACGCGTGTGCACACAGAGTAAATAAACAGACAAATAAAGGGATTGGCTTTTTTAACAAACCAAAAATGGTTTATTTTACTCACAATATTTAATACATCTTATAAGTTATTTCAGTCTTAAGGCATGGAAAGCATTGCTTCAAAAGAATGTTGAAAGTTATTCATCTTTGTGAGTGACTTGTTTCTTTAAATGCCATTAGGGTGGCCCCTACTTCATAACTGCTTTTGTGAATTACTGTTTCCTCCTGCACTTAGGAACTATCACAGCAGATTTTATGACTAGATTTTATGACTAGATTTTAGACAATTTGTGTTTGAAGGGTCAAGCTTAAATTTTGTATTTTGAGAGTGTATCTCTGTGGCCTTTGTCCCTTCAGGGGGCCCCCATCCCCAGATTCTGAACTCTGTTCTGCCTGTTTGAGCTCTTCCTTTTTGGCCACATTAATTAGACTAAGTTGTGCCCAGTGTCATCCCACCTGCTTTAACTTTGGGGTAGGTGTCATGACTGTCCTTTCTCCCAGTAATCCTTCTCTGTGTGCATTATTTTGGGGAGGCTTTCTTGCACAACCCTCTCCGTCAGTACCTGTGCATGGAAAACTCCACCAGGGCTTTGGTTTGTCTCTGTTCTCCATGCTGGGAATAATATGGCCTCTAGATCGTCGTTGTCTACTCATGACTTCTGGGAATCTGATTCCCGACATGCTGGAGGTTTCATTCCCAAGAGTTTCCTCAAACCATAAGTTTCCCTTCATCCTTTTGATCCTTTGAGTCCTTGCCAGCTCTCACATTGACATACGCAGAGGAAGAGTTCCAAAGCCAGCTTCTGGGAACAACTCCTTTACAATTCAGTGATTGCTTGTAGACTTACCTTTTCTAGCAGAAACTATAACGGTGTATCTAAAAGCTGGAGAGACTAAGATGGAATGAAGAACATGCTTTTAACGAAGGGGGTCGGGGTTCCTGAGAAACAAATGCTGAAGTTGACAGAAACAGAATTACACAGTTTTGAACAGTCTTGCTTCAGTCGGTTCACTTCATTTTGTGGCAAAAAATGAAACATGCTGCCATCTCCTACCCTCATGTGTACTTAATGGTATTTCAAAAATCTATATGTCAAAGAATAGGTTTAAAAGATCCTTGAGGGCCAGGTGGCTCAGTGGGTGAAGGTGTCTGCCACCCAACCTGACAATCGAGTTCCATCCCTCAACCTACATGGTGGAAGGAAAGAACCAACTCTCCCAGGTTGTCCTCTGACCTCTACACACATGCCTGAATGTGTACACATAAGAAACCAAGATACAATAAAAATGAAAAATGAGTAAAAGATGTCTGGAGCCGGGCGGTGATGGCACACACCTTTAATCCCGGCACTCGGGAGACAGAGCCAGGCAGATATCTGTGAGTTCGAGGACAGCCTGGTCTACAGAGCAAGATCCAGGAAAGACGCAAAGCTACACAGAGAAACCCTGTCTCAAAAAAAACAAAAAACAAAACAAAAAAAAAAAAGATGTCTGGGCTCCATTATTCTGAATTGCTGTGTACAGATCCCCAGAGTGCTGTCTCTCTTTGTCTTCATCATGGTTTCAGGTCTCTTTTCATCTTCCATTTGGAAGTGGTCTCCTTATACTACCCAGGCTGGTGTTCATCACCCAGGGTACCTCCTTCTGCCTCAGCCCCCACCCCGGAGTGACTGGGACTATAGGTGTGCCCCCCCCCCCAACTGCTTCTGGCTCAGTGGCTCTCAGCCTTCCTAATGCTGTGACCCTTTAATACAGTTCTTCATGTTGTGCTGACCCCCAACCATAAAATTATTTTCATTGCTTCACAACTATAGTTTTGCTACTGTTATGAATCATAATGAAAATATCTGATATGTGGGATATCTGATAATGTGAACCCTGTGAAAGGGTCATTACATACACACACACACACACACACACACTCAGGTCATGACTCACAGGTTGAGAACCACTGTTCTGGTTTCTCTGCCTGAGTATAACCAGTTCATTCTTAGGGAATGGATCTGTACACCCCTAATGTTATGCGTACAAATAAACAGAGACCTGATTTACTTCTTTGTGTATTTTACCTAGTCTTATAAGCACGGTCTACCAGAATAAAAACAAATTTGCTTTGAGTGGACAACTTAAAATATTTTTATTTTTACTTTCATAGTTTGAACTGATACTGTGATTACCTTTTTAAAATATGAAAATCTTTTTATATTTTAATTCTCATTTTTGTAAAATGAAGCATTTCATTTATTTTTGCATAATTCTGTGGATAAAACTGACTTGATTGTCAGGTGTTACATAGCAGTAATTTTGGTTGTTTTTTTTTAAGCCTCTTGTTGCTGTTCCACATAGAATTCCTTCAACGAGTAGAAATGTAAGAGAAGAAAAAACACGCTCAGAGATAAACTGTGAGTACAGACCCTTAACCATCATAATTCAGTGATCAAAAATGAGATTTTTAAGCTGTAGTTTAGTTAGAATTATTTTTTTCTTTGTTATTTTTTTCTTTGTAAACACTGTTATATGTAAAGTTTAATGAGGGCTATACAAATTTTATTTTCTTTATTCCTTTGGAACTTTTGGTGACAAGAAAGGGGATATATATGTTACATTTTGGAAGGAAAAGTAAAACATGAGAACTGAGGAAGATAGCCGTCATCAAGGGAATGCATCTTAGCTCCTGAGTGCCTGGAGTTACCTGGAGAGCTTGTTAAATACAGCCTGTGGTTCAGCAGTCAGGGTGGAGTGGGTCTTCTGAGAAGCTCCCAGTAGGGGCACACTGTGTGTGAACTAGAGAGATGTCTGCAAACCAGCTGTGAGTTCTCTGGGACTTAAAGGTAGCTTCTCAGGCTTCACCCATCCAGAGCCTGCCTGAGGGCTGGTCTCACATTGGCCCATGAGTCCACCCATTGATCTCTTGATCACTCTTTGCTAGTTTGTATCAACAACAATCAACTTCCTGTATGTGTATGTGCTGCAGGAAACTAGACACCTCTAGCCTAACTTTGCTGAGGCTCCTGTGGACTCTGTGCATGTCCCTATGGGTAGGGACAGATAACAGACTTTAGTAAGTGTCGTATTCTTCATATGTGGAGGGAAGAACAGGATTCAGACTCCACTTTAGTTATTTATGGATTTGATATCTGAGACTTTCAAGGCTTACTCTTGGTTTTCATGAATGTTTGGGGTGTATCTTACTTAGAATTTCTGTTGTTGTGATAAAACACCATGACAAAAACTTGGGGAGGAAAGGGTTTATTTCATCTTATAGCTTGTAGGCCATCGTCTAGGAAAGGCACTTGACAGGAACTCCAGGTAGGTCAGGAGCCAATGCAGAAGCCATGGAGGAATCCTGCTTACTGGCTTGCTCAGCATGCTTTCTTAAAACACCCAGGACCACCAGCCCACAGTGGCACCACCCTAGTGAACTGGACACACACACACCCCAACCCCCATCAATCATCAGTCAAAAAAATCTCCACAGGCTTGCCCACAGGCCAGTCTGGTGGGGGCATTTTCTTAATTAAGGTTCCCTCTCTCAGATGACTCTAGCTTGTGTTAAGTTGAAAACAAACAGCTAGTACAAGGTGTTTTATGATTATGTGTAAAATTTGCTATGTAGAAGGGTGTTCCATGCTGTTCCGATAAAAACAGGCTTTGGGGCTGGAGAGATGGCTCAGAGGTTAAGAGCACTGACTGCTCTTCCAGAGGTCCTGAGTTCAATTCCCAGCACCCACATGGTGGCTCACAACCATCTGTAATGAGATCTAGTGCCCTCTTCTGACCTGCAGGGATACATGCAGGCAGAACACTGTATACATAATAAATAAATAAATCTTTAAAAAAAAAACAAAAAAACAGGCTTTGGAAGAATGATTGAGTATATTTTTTCTTCATAATGTTTTGTTTCTAGCTAACTAATATTTCTCCATGTGACCAGTTCTCAACTAAATGGTGTTCAAGCAACAGGAGTAAAAACTTCCTTGTTTGCAAAAAGGCTGCTTGTTGCCCTCTCTCTTTCAGGAAGCCCCTTTGCCTTCAGCTCTTGCCTTGTGTACGTGCAGGGAAGTGGTAGGAACGACAGACACAGCCCGAGCGACAGTTACAGGCAGGGGCTGGACATTGTTAAGAGCACAGGCAGGGTTGCCCACTGGATGGTCAGCAGTCATTTAAACAGTAGCTGGAAGAAGACTGTGGCAGAGGCATGTCACAGCGTCAGGAACGTAGGGAACCCAGCGTCAGAACACATGAGTGAGGTCAGTGTTAGGTTCGAAGAATGAGTCTCTGTGGAGACTTTCGTCATCCCCCTGGGAATGCGTCCCATCCACAGAGCACAGGAACAGGGAGCGATGCTGAACACCGTTTTGATACCTTGCTGAAAGTTACTTCATGATCTTTGCTGTGAGATTGTGTGCGAACAGTGATAAAGGGCCCATTCTTGAAGAGTCTGCTCCAGACCATCTTTGACATTAGAGCACCGAAGAACAGGGGACTGCAGGAAGTTCAGCTGACTGGAGAACATCCATTGTCTCACAAAGATCCTGAGGGTCAGAAGTCTAGCGTGTGTCTCAGTCACTGTTCTTCTGTCGCTGTGAAGAGACACCGCGACCATGACAACTCTTAGAAAGGAAAGCATGTAATTGGGGGGCACGCATGGCACTGGAGCAGTAGCTGAGAGCTACATCCTGATCCACAGGCTGCAGGAAGAGTGAGAAGTAGGCCTGGCATGGGCTTCTGAAACCTCAAAGCCCACCCCAGTGATACACTGCCCCCAACAAGGCCACACCTCCTAGTCCTTCTCAAATAGTGCCACTCCCTGATGACTGAGCATTCAAATATATGAGATTATGGGGGCCATTCTTATTCAGACCACCACATTTACAGTTTCAGAGGGTCAGTCCATTAGGATCGAGGTGGGCACCTAAGATCTACATCCTGATCAACAGGCCAACCGAGAGAGCCTGGGTCTCGAATGGACTTTTGAAACCTGAAAAGCCCCCTCCCAATGAGGCCACACCTCTACTCTTTTCAAACAGTTCCACTCCCTGATAACTTAAGTATTCAAATATATGAACCTGTGGGTGCCATTCTTATTCAAACCACTGTATTCCACTGGCTGACCTCCATAAGCTTGTAGCCATATCGGAAGGCAAAAATGCATTCAGTTCAACTTCAGAAGTCCCAATAGGATGTTACATCTCAACACTGTTTAAAGTCCAGTCTCTTCTGAGACTCCTGGGAATCTCTTTACTGTAACCCCTATAAAATGAAAATCAAAAAGCAGATTTACTTCCACCATAAAATGGCACAGAATATACATTCCTGTTTCAAAGTGGGGTAAAGGGAGCATAGTGAGGAAATACTGGATCAGAGCGAGACCAAAACTCAGCTGGGCAAACTCCACACTCTGCATCTCCGTGTCTGCTGTCAAGTGCTCCTCAGCCCTCCAGCTCCTGTCGGCTTTGTAAACTGCAGCACACTTTGCTCCCTTGGGCTCGTTCTGTGCTGTCTTCAGCCTTCCTTGTCAGGCATCCCAGGACTCTGGCATCTCTAACATCCTGGGGTCTCAAACACAGTTCAGGCTTCATCTTCACTGCTTCACGAAAGGCCTCTCTGGGCCTCCTTGCAGGGACAACCTTGACACACACCTGGCCTCAGGCTTTCCTTAGCCATGGCTGGAGATTCCACAACTCCTCTCTTGGTTCCTTGACTCTAAAGCTAGAACCACATGGCTGAAGCTGCCAAGTTTTGCTGCTGGATGGGGAACTTGACCTCTTGAACTCTGTCTTAGGGTTTCTCTTGCTGTGAAGAAACACCATGTCAACAGCGACTCATAGAAAGGAAAACATTTAGTTGAGGTGGCGGCTTGCAGTTTCAGAGGTGTAGTCTTCTGTCTTCATGGTGGGGAGCATGGAGTATGGCAGCATGCAAGCAGACTTGGTGCTGTAGAACTCTGCATCTTGAATCAAAGGCAACAGGAAGTGAACTGAGACAGTGGGCAGTATCTTGATCATACATGAGACCTCAAAGCCTGCCTCCATGGTGACACACTTCCAGTAAGACTGCACCTACTCCAACAAGGCCACACCTCCTAATAGTGCCACTTCCTTTGGGGGCCATTTTCTTTCAAACCACCACAGCCCCTCCTTCAGTTATGTCCGCATCAGATCTCTGTTGTAGATGGTTTCCTTCACTGCTCAAGCTTTTCTTGAATTCCCTTTCATAAATTGGAAGCTTAGCTAGGTAGGGTCTTGGCCTGAGGTCACTACTCCCTTTATTCCATATAGCATAAGACTTTTCTTTAGTCTGTTTATCTCATTGAGCACAGGCCTTAACTCCATTACACTTCCTAGTGTTCCTTTTTCCTTCAAACTGTACATTTCTGTTTTTCTTTGACCAGCTTACTCCCTTTCATTATAGATCTGCATAAGAGTGATTACTAATAACCACAGGACACAGTCACTGTTCGGTTATCTTGCAGTCAATTCTGCCAGTGCCATTAAACCAGAACTCTTCAATTTAGCCTCAGACAGATTGTTAGGACAAGGGCAAAAGGCAGCCATATTCTTTGCCAAAACAGCACAAAAATGGTCTCTGAGCCTGTTACTAACCTTCTTTCCTTCTGAAACTTTCTGGTGCTGGGCCCTGCAGTCCACACCTCCCTCAGCACTGCTGTCCGTGTTCCTACTAGGATGGCCGTATAAACCCCACTTAAAGCGTCCAGTCACTTTTTTAGTCCAGAGTCTCAAGGTTTTCCATTTTTCTTTTGACAAGCATCACTGTCAAGCCTGTCACACCAATACCCAGGTCCCTGGTACCATCTTCTTTCTTAGTCACTATTCCATTGCTGTGAAGACACCATAACCATGGCAACTCTTAGAAAAGGAAGCTGGGCCGTGGTGATGCACACCTTTAATTCCAGCACTCGGGAGGCAGAGCCAGGCGGATCTCTGTGAGTTCGAGGCCAGCCTGGGCTACAGAGTGAGTTCCAGGAAAGGCACCAAAACTACACAGAGAAACCCTGTCTCAAAAAACCAAAAGAAAAAGAAAAGAAAAGAAAAGGAAACATTTAACTGGGGGCTTGCTTACAGTTTCAGAGGGTCCGTCTATTCTCATCATGGCAGGGAGAATGGCGGATCATGGCAACTGGAACAATAGCCAAGAACTGCTTCCTGATCTGCAGGCAGAGAGAGAGCCTGGGCCTGGCATGGGCTTCTGAAACCTCAAAGCCCGCCCCCAGTGACACACTTCCTCCAACAAGGCCACACCTCCTGATCCTTGTAATGCTTTCAAACAGTTTCATTCCCTGCTGACTAATCATTAGGGCCAGTCTTCTTTGAACCACCACAGCATGGTGGAGTGTTTCTGGCTCAGAGCCTTGTTGACAAAGCTGTCAGGATGTTATTTGGAGCTGTGATCATTGAAGGCTTGGCTGGACTAGATGGTTGCTTCCATACTCACAGGACTGATAGCTGAAGGCCCTCCCTCACCTTAGGGCAGCTCACAAAGGGGTTTCCTCCACACTAGATGATCCAGTGGAAAGACAGAACCTTACCTTGAAGGTTAGCCATTAGTTCTGCTGTGCTTGCTTTATCATCCCCACACACTCTGATCTAGTATAGGAGAGGACACAGAGGTCACTGGGCCATCTTGCAGCTGACTCCCACACCCAGCTCATACCAACTGACGCCTGCCTTCCTAAATACCAAGTAAAAGGTCTCTTATACTAGACCGTAGCACATGAGCAAGTTAGAGCCTGATTTCAGCATGTCATTTTGCTTGTTACTTTTTTTACTCTAGAAAATGCCTAGTAGGCAAAGGATAAACTCAGCGCAGAGCAATTCCCTATTATGAACAAGGCCCTGGTCCAATCCCCAGTACTGCATGCATGCATGCATGAATAAATCAAGATGTTACTTCACTTAATATTTACAGGAAGTTCCTGTGTTCAAGGCTAGCCTGGGCTAAAATAATCAGACCCTGTCTCAAAACAAAGCCAACAAGCAAAAAACAGGAAGGAAACATCCCATATCCTGACAAACTTCTTTTTCTTCTCAGTTGGCCAGGTAAAATTTGATCCTCCCTTACGGAAGGAAACAGAGCCACATCACGAACTTGTAAGTAACCTGGTCTTGGAATGTTAACCTCTGAACATAAATCTTAAATTTGCCTTTGTGATTGGTACTGACTAGCTAGTAATTAATATTTTCAAAAGTATTTGGAGAAAAAAATGGTAATTTGAAATACTGAATAAATAAATCTGTGTTGCTGAAATTGAGTATTTTCAAAATTATTTGAAGAGATAAGTTTACCATTCTCTGTTTTAAATGCTGGCCTTTTACTTTTTTTTTTTTTTTTTAAATTCATGTTTGGTTTTGAGGGTTTTGTTTTTTGTTTTTTGTTTTTGTGGCCATCAGGAAAAGTGCCATGGTCTCTAAGCAGCAGCCTGGCCTGGCATGTTTAGAGTGCTAACACTCAGCAAGTGTGGAGAATGGATCTTTTGCCTCTAAACAAACGGAGCTTGCCGGGTGCACAGGCTTCTGAGGCTTCCTTCTGTGGTGGTGTTTTTGTACTGTTGTCCAGATGCAATGCTCTCTCTGGTCCAGTCTTGGAGGTAGAGTGCTCTGCAAATATTTGAGTAGTTAATACTTTATAGAAGAATCAAAATGAGCTTTAAAAAAAATCCTAATAAAATTGCTTTGCCAAGGCTGCAGATTATTAGTATGGTGGGTTGTTCCTTTCCCATTAATAAATTAGAAGAAAATAATGATTAATAAATTCCGAAGGCTGATACAGTAGGAGCTTTCTTCTGAAGTTGAGTGCGTATTCTCACCACCTGACTGGCACAAAGGAAGACGTTAGCCTTTGTCTTACCATGTCGTGGTACTAGCCTGAAGGAAGAGAACGTTAAAGTCCTAAAACGATCATATTTTAACGTTAAAGCCTGCCATTCTTGTAGAAGGGTGGGGCAGGTTCAGTAAGAAACAGTCACAACGTTTATGAATGCTAATTGTGTTTTGTTATGGCAGCCTGAGTGGCCCTGCACTAACTTAGTAACTGTGTTATCAAGCGGTTGTTGTCATGGTGCTTGTGTGGAGGCCACTTGCTGTTGTTTGATTGTGCATTTGCCTGAATAAAATTGTGTTAGCAGGACCCACCTCCCGCGTGAAAGCGTCCCTTGTGAGTTTGTGGCCTGTCAGTCTAAGTGTCAATAACCTGGGTTTCTTGGTCTCTGCTAAACAGCCCGACAGTGATGGTTTTTTCGACAGTTCAGAAGAAATATACTACACTGCAAGATCTAATCTGGTATTTCTCATCTTCTGATTTTCTTTGTCAGCATTGTTTTAGTCTTAACTCTCCTAAGCTCAGACATTTGGTCCAGTTTTATCGTATTGTAAACTAAAGCTTGTCATTTAGCAAGCTTCCATATATAAAAAAATGCAGTAACTTTTTCCCATGACAAGTCAAATCTACTCAAGTTTAAAATTGCAGTAGTAAACATTTTTTCTTCTATAAAAAACATTAGTATTTAAATTTCTTACACAAATGTGAAGTTTTTTTTAGAAATGACATTTCTTTGTAAAAATGTCCAATATTTGTGATATATTTTATTTCAATGAATGATAAACCATTGATATATATATACATTCATATATATATAACTTGATACTACATATAAATGGCATTTATATAATGTATATTAATATATTGTATATACTATCTATATATTGCATGCATCGTATATAATTTGAACAAATTATTTATCCCTAATTTATCAGTAGAGTCAGGTGAAATTTTGAATTGGTTAGCATTATGCCATGTCTACTTTTCTCATGAAAAAGATCTGGACTGTACAGCATCCCTGAAGTTATATATATTAATATTATCTTCCCATTGCATAGGAAAACTTCACGTAGTAAATATTAGATAGCTAGTGCTTTCTAAAACATTACTAAGTAGTTCCTTCTATGCATATGGCTGGCCAGAACCCCTAGTTACCCCAACATTTATTCCCACATTCTGCTCTTCTGCCTCTCAAATGGGGTTTTCTTTCTCTTTCTCTAACTTGATTGGATACTTCTTTGAGTTCTGGTTAGTCTAAAGATTTATATAAATGCTGAAACCCATATCTTACAATATTTATAAAACAGAAGATTTTAGACATCATTCTTTTGGAGAGAGAAGTTACTGTCTCATTAGATGAAGCAATACTTATAAGTAAAAATTCTATTTTTGTTGTTTGGTTTTGGGGTTTTTTTGGTTTTTTGTTTGTTTGCTTGTTTGTTTGTTTTTTGAGTTAGAGTTTCTCTATGTAACAGCCCTGGCTGTCCTAGAACTCACTCTGTAGACCAGGCTGGCCTGGAACTCACCCTGTAGACCAGGGTGGCCTCAAACTCAGAGATCTGCCTACCTCTGCTTACTTGGGTTAAAGGTGTGTGCCACCACCACCCACCACCAGTGCAGATATAAGTTCTTAGCCATGCAAAAAACACATAAGCTCGATTACCAAAATGTGGCCACCTGTCAAATTGCTGTCCCGTGGAGCAAACACATGGGTACCACAGAGGTCAGAAAACCAAAGCTGCTCTGGGCCAATGTGGCTTTTGTGCTTCTGAGAGGAATTAAGGCTGCAGATCCATTGTGAACTGTCAGGGAAGGAAACAGATAGGTGCTCCTATGTTTCCTGGCAATCAGTGTAGGATCACTGGCACAGACCACAGTGTTAAGAGGTATTTGATGAACAGCTGAAGTTAAGACACTGTCACACTACTTTTAGAAATGGGAGTTAGCGCAAAGAGACAGAGCTGAGTCATCAAAGAGAAGATGATAAAGCTGTGAAGTTTCATGTGTTGTCTACAGTGGGCATCTGAAGAAAGGGAGGGGATAATGCAGCTGGGTGTGGCAGCTCATGCCAATAATTCCAGCACTTGGGAGGCTAAGGCAGGAAGAGAAGTGAGTTCAGGACCAACCTGAGCTACCTACAACCCGAGTCCTAGGACATCCTGAAGCTTAGGGAGAGGCGGTGATGAAGAAAGGAATGGAGAAACGGGTTATTATATAGCAGCAGCCTCAGAGGGAGGGAGGAGGCTGAGGGAGGCCCAGTGAGTGAACAGACTCCAAAGCAGGAGGCGTGTTTCAAATGGCTTCCTAAAGTGAGAGGAATGGGGTTTCAGTGTTAACCTGAGGGGCCGGGTGAGAGAGAAAATCCAAAGAAAAGAGTCATTTCTGGATTATAATTTCCTTCAGAATTAGATATTCAGACTAGAATGACAATTGGTGAATGTTGCAAAAGAAATAGGTCACAGACTCAGAAGTTGAAGTCAACCCCACTTTTTACTAATATCCTCTGTGCAGCATGGACGACAGCAAGAGCAGATATCAGACATTAGAACCATGTGGAACCAGCCCCAAAACCTGACTGAGTTGCCACATCCCTGGCTCCTCCCATCCTGTCTTGGAGTCAGGAGTGTCTTGTGACACAGGGGAGCAGTCTGAAGGCATCTGTGACAGGGGAGGGCTAGGTTAGGAACCCTTAACCTCTAGATAGCTATGGAAGAAGGAGGACACCTGAGACACTGGATTCTACAGTTCATCAAAATCAGCTGTAAAGACTCATTCTAGTGCTAACAAAAAGCTAACATTAATGCTGACAGTCTTACATGTTGTGTGTTATTCTAAACATTAAGTATGGGGTTTTCATCAACAACCAAGAGTGTATATCCAACCGTGGCCCCATGATTCTATCACCTGCTGGTGTCATAATCATCTGGGCACACAAGACTGTTTATTACCTTATTTTCCTTGTTTTACAAATGTAGCATTCAAGATGCAAAGGAGCTGAATGTTGTCCTTGTTCATTAGCTAAGCTTAAGAGTTGGGGCTAGTGGCCTCAGCCCCTGTGCTGTGGGGTGTGTGTGTGTGCGTGTGCGTGTGCGTGTGCGTACCCTCTACCCATCAACTCAGCTTGCTTACTTGTGTTGTCGTTTTGCTTTGAAGTAGTGGGTCCTCCCTCCCCTCAACATACATACTCCATAGTTTGTTTCTTTTTTTTAACTGTGGAAAAACATACGTAGTATAAAATTTCCTGTTTTGATCTTTATAGTATAGTGCAGACTCACTGCACACCAGTCAACTCCACAACATTGCATTTTCCCACACTGAACTCCATACCCATTCCCTCTCACTGGCCCCAGTCACCACCAGTCTGTTCTGCCTCTATGGGTGTGACTATCTTAGGGACCCTGGATAAGTGGAACCCTAACTACTTGTCCTCTCCTGACTGTTCTAGCATCTTCACAGTCCCCTCACATTTCCCCATATGTCAGAATTTTCTTCTTCATGCTGAAAGAAATAGTCTGTGTATGTAAATGGCACATTTTACTTATTTATTCATCTGTCAGTGGACACTTCTGCTGTTACCTTTGGGCTACTGTGGCTAATACAGACAGGACCACAGATCTACAAATACAGGTTTGAATCCCGCTGTTATGTACCCAGAAGTGGACCTGCTGGAATGAATGGCCATTCTGTCTTTAAATGCTTTAGAAACTGCTGTATGTTTTCCACAGCAGCTTCTCCATGTGCGCACACACCTGTGGAGAGGCTTCTGGTTTCCCACACTGCCATCCCTTACTTCATCTTCTCTTCGCTTTTCCTTCTTTCTTTCTTCCTTTCTTCCTTTCTTCCTTTTTCTTCCTTTTTCTTCCTTTTTCTTCCTTTTTCTTCCTTCCTTCCTTCCTTCCTTCCTTCCTTCCTTCCTTCCTTTCTTCCTTCCTTTCTTTTTTTCCTAGTTGTGGTAATAGCTATCCAAGCAAGTGTGAGGGATCCATCCACCTCAGCTCTCGTGAGTGTTTGTTGCAGGAGTGTTGGCACATGCCTATACTCACAGCCGTGGGAGGTTGTAGATGTAACCAACCGTCTTATAAATAAGAAACACAGAACCAATGCAAAGAAGAAAGCCAAGAGGTCAGAGCTAAGAGCTAAAACCTTACCCTTCCTCCTGCAGCGGTCCTACCTCTCCAAAGGAGGAGGTACTTCCTGTGTTAAAGTCTTTATATAGTTTCTGTTCTGCCTTCTCATTGGTTGTAAACCCAACCACAGGACTGCCTCATCATGGCCTGTCTGTATAGACCTCCAGGTGTTCCATGGTTGGTATTGAGATTAAAGGCGTGTGTATCCAATGCTGGCTGTATCCCTGAACAGGAGGTAGAGGCAGGAGCACCATCAGGAGTTCGGCATGGGGTTTGGGGAATGCAAAAAGAGCTGCCTTTACCTTGCTGCGTAGACAGGCCAGGGTAGCAGCTATTTCTAAGTACTGAAAGTATTCATGATTTTATAAATGAATTTTGAGTGTTATACCCTCAATTTTTGTTGCTACCTGAGAGTAATTGTTAAAGAACCAAAACTTTATATAACAGAAGAATGGAATTTCAGGTTTGCGCTTTGTTTACATTTTAAGTCTGAATTTTGAAAACTGCTGACATTACTAAAAATAGTAAGAATTTTGTCTATAGTCATAAAAATGGGTCTGTTTGATCTACATATCTTTAGATTAAAAGATTATATTTCAAATCTGTCACAGCTGATGCTGTTTATTTTAATAACGTGCCTAATTTTACTCACTAATTTTTGATAGTTGAGTGAAAGTTAATAATAAAATGCTATTTTTGGTTTTTGAGGTTATCTATTTGCTCGTTGTTTTGTCCTGTTTTGTTTTGTTTTGTTTTGTTTTGTTTTGTTTTGAGATAGGATCACTATGTAGAGTTAGGCTAGCCTTGAACTCAAGATACACCTGCCTCTGCCTCTTAAGTGCTTAGATGGTAGGTAGGTGTGCTCCACTGTGCCCAGCTAAAATCCCATGCCAACTGTGAGGAGAGGGCATAGAGAATAATAGTCTAACCCACTACCTTTCTAAGATTCGGTATGGAAGTCATGTTCTTCAGATACGGCCCCTCAGTCTTCGTCAGCTAGTGGGGATCAGTCATTAGACCATTTTCCAACTCAACCTGCTTCTCTGACTTTAAAAGGAATTTGTTTTGTGTTATCTTGGATTCATTCCCAGCTTATTTCTTCACATCATCTTCCATTTTAAAAAGGATTTTACTAACCATTCTTACTCCTGCCATAATTTCCTTTCTCTTTTTTATGAGGAAAAATATTCTCTCCTACTCTTTTCTGGTGTGTGTGTGTGTGTGTGTGTGTGTGTGTGTGTGTCCACGTCCGTCCGTCCATCCGTCCGTCCGTCCATCCAACTGTCTCAGTTCTGTTGAATTCCTACTGTTTTCCCATCTGGTACAGACTGTAGTCTTCCAAGACTACATAACATAAAAAACTTTATAGTTGCCGGGCAGTGGCAGCACATACCTTTAATCTAAAATCTGCTATCTTGCACTCAGGAGGCAGAGCCAAGCGGATCTCTGTGAGTTCGAGGCCAGTCTGGTCTCCAAAACGAGTTCCAGGAAAGGTGCAAAGCTCCACAGAGAAATCCTGTCTTGAAAAAAAACAAAAAAACAAAACAACAACAACAAAAAAAAACCCACTATAGTTAGGTTTTCTTGAGTAAGTATGTCCTCCCTTTCCAGTGTCTCACAGTGAGGTCTTTGGCCTTTCTTAACTCTTTTCTGTTTTCTTAGAATTCCTGCCCTAGACTTAGAAATAGCCTTCCCTGCTCCTCAGTGAAGTTAGAACTTTCTCTCCCATAAAGTTCTTTAGTGTGTGCTGGGGTAACTGTCTCGGACTGTGGTTTGAGCCCCCAGGTTGAGTCTCTCCTAAGTTGTCCCATGGTCTCAGTGTATGTTGTTACTGCTTTGACATTACTGTATAATTAAGCATTCTCATTCATTAATTGTTGAATGCTGCTATTTTTTTCTGATGCTTGCATGCTCAAGTATATTCTCATTTAACTTATCAAAGATAGCCAAGTGATGCCATCATCTTGGTTATTTTGAGTGCTTCCCAAACATAATTTTGATAGCATTTTTCTAATATAGAATGGCTTCCAAATACTTTTTTAAAAATGTGTTATTACTGTGTAGTGCATGATGTGTGCGTATGTGGGACACACCATGTTGAGGGCGGAGGTCAGAGGACAACCTTTAGACATCATTTCTTCCCTGCCACCACGTCGGTTCTGGGCATTGAACTCAGGTAGTCAGGCTTGGTGCCAGGAATCTTACCTCACTGAGCCATCTTGATGATCTACATGGTTGTTAGAGTGTAACTTGAGTTCAGGAGAGAAATAATGAATGAAGAATAGCCCCTTTCAGTTTTATAAGGACTGGACTCGGCTTCATCATCAGACTTGAGTATACCTACAACATGCATACTCTACTGGCCTGAATGTATATGAGTCTGTGCTTGATTTTCTATTAAAATATCCCTTTAGTTATTTTAAATAATTCCCTCTCCTTAAATATACTCCTGACCTTGATTGGTTTTCATTTTCTGGTCATTATTGTCAACCTGGTACTGATTGTCATCTGTCATCTAAGTGGACATTCCTGCACATCAGTAGAAGACAGAATCCACTCTGCACATACATATATTTTTGAAGCAGTTGTCTAAAAGTTTATGAGATTCTGTTGCTAAAGCTGTGACTGCTCTGGTTAGAGGGTTTGGTCATCTATACCTGAAGACAGGAAGCTTGACCTTAGAGCATCTGTAGAGATGAGTCCTTTATTAGCTGATTCTAGTGCATAAAGTACAAAGTCATGAGCACGAAAACTGGAAAGTGAAATAGTAGTTGGAGGCTTGTGACTTGGTGATGGTCATATTGAGATATGTTGTAAGTTAAGGAGAACGTGTCTCCTTTTCCGTTAGAATTTCACTTGGGACAGTCGCTAATCTTTTTCATTTATGATGGGTTATCTTTGCTGTCGTTGGTAAGAAGTTACTGTGTGCACGACTGCACATGAATATTGAAGAGGACAAATTTTGAGCCTTATCTAAGTCAATATTTTTATTTTCAACAGATATTTTTGGACAGGCCTTAAAGTTAACTTTAAACTACAGTGTGTTGCATGGAATTGTGTTCTAATCTTAGATTCTAGACTTGGGATGTTTGTGATTCTGAGTATCTGTACCCTGGGGAAGTGTTTGTCTGTTTCCAGGAAACAAAAGAGGTGGAATTTGAGCAAGTGTTTACACTCAGAGCACAGTCGTGTGTCAGGTGTGTGTTAGACCCTGACTGAGGAAGGCAGACAGATTTGACCTTTTCCCCTGTGTTTGAAGAGGTCATGGCCTGGTTACTGCTGTAAGAGACTTGTAGACATTAAAATTCAGTGTAAGTGCTGGAGAAGATCTGTGTGGTAAACTCTGTGAGACCTTGGGAGGTTGTCCCAAGGTGACCTGTCTAGATCCCCAGTCCCACATCTGAAGTCCCCTTGACAGAAGATTCCTTACACCCATGACTGGAGTACAGTGGCTTCTTTAAAGGAGGGAGGCAGCTTGGTTCTTGCTCTGGCTGCCGGATGATGCGTTCTTCTCAAGAAGGTGTTTTAGTGGAGCCCGTATATTGCTCATTCTTCTGGATTTTAATTCTTAGCTCTCTGGAACCTGCAGCATTCAGTCAAATGCTTAAGGAAGGAAGGACTCTCCGTATTCATTTTAAGCTTTGCTGTTTTAACTTTAAAATCTTCCTAAACCTCCAGTTCCCAGGCTTGTACAAGTTCACATGCATACCTCACTTCTGCACAGCTGTATGTCCGTAAAACATTAATCACCTGCATGAAGCAGCAGTAGAAATATGTGAATGTGTATATATACACGGTCATTCCAGATGCCATGTACAAAGTCAAAGCAAGATGGTTTTGGTTGCTTAGTCTGTTCTTTTTTGCTTCATTGTAGCTTGATAATACTTTATTTGAGCTTTTTTCTTTTTACAAGCTGATTTTTTACAAATACTAATTACAATAACAATAGCCACAAATGAGACTTGTAGCTGTCATATGGGAAAAAAATCCCTGAAAAATACTTAAATCATAAAGATCAGGACTACAGACTTCCATCTTGTATTGTTGAAAGTGCCACCACGCCTTCTTTTTAAGAGTATATAGCAATACAGATTTATTTGGGGCTTGGGACTTTTCTTCTTAAAGTAGTGTGTGTTAGTTTATGGTGAGTCTGTACTGCTGTGCTAACTGTTCTGCTTCATGCCATCAGGATCTACAGCTAGAGTACGGACAAGGACACCAAAGTAGTTACTTTTTAGGTGGAAACAAGTAAGTAAGTTCTTTGAAAATTTACATGCAAAGTAATTGTCTTTGATGTTATATTTCATATTTCATATTTAAGGTAGTAAATTGCATTGAGCTGGTAGATGTTGGGCAGTGAGCTCTTGACTTTCCCATAGTCCTCTGCTGGCCATGTAGAGTCAGAGGTTGTCATCTGTTAACCTCACCTGCAGATCTCTCTTGTTACAGTAAGTGTCCTCCAGCTGTGCTGAATCTGCATCTCAGCAGCTGGGTTCTTTCTAAACTTGCTTGGGTGACTCCCCAGTGTGCTGGCCTCTGGAAACAGCCAAATTATTCACACTACTTAGAAATCCTCATCTTAAATTTAGTGATAATCTTATAAAGAATACTAATAATAAAAAATAGATATGAACTTTTAAAAGTTATTTCATGTGAGAGAAAAGCTCAGCAGCTAGTAATGCCTACTCTGAGCCGGGCGCTGTCTAGTGCCGAAAGCCTTAACTCGACCATTGACAGACTTCTACAGGTTCATCACATGCCAGAGTTTAGAACCCAAGGTCAAGACTGCCCCTCTACCTTCTTATTTCCTGATTTCAGATAGGAATTCTCACTCTATAAGCCAATGTGTGAGGGAGTATTTAAATTACCAGAGTATTCTGGGGATGAACATACGTACTAAATTAAAACTTAAAATTTCAATCTTGATTACACTAGAGAACTGAGACATCTGTTCCCATACTTTAAGTTAAGCAGTTGAGAAATAATGATTAATGACAGATACCTTAGTTTAACGGAGAGTACTGAAAATCATGGCTTTCTCTTTTGCTATAATACGAACACTTGAATTTTTTCCTACCTCAATACACTTTCTGGTGCAAAGAAGAGGCTTCGAATGAAAAGCTAAAGTATGCTAAGCTCATTCAATGTGAATTTCAATTAAATATAAAATATTAGGAATTTATCATTATTCATTAGCCTCTGTATTTCTTCTTGTTTTGTCTTTTGGTTGTTTGTTTATTCATGCATATATTTTGAGATAAAGTCTCACTTTGTAGTCCTGGCTGTCCTCAGACTGGCAGAGATCCTCCGCCTCTGCCTTGCCTCTGCCTCCTGAGTACTGGCATTAAAGGTATGCACCATCCAGTGGCCTCTGTCTTTCTTAAAATTCCCTTGGTAGAAAATGTAGTTTGACCTAAATAGTAATTTGCCTAAATTACTACCTAAATGTAGTTTGACCTAAACAGTAATTGCTATTATAAGTTGTCCTGGTTCTAGTGGATAGCAAAGAATAGATTGTGTGTCATTGTGGGGTAGTGAGTTTAAAAAGTTCATTAAATTTCTTTTCTAATGATGATGTCATTGGTTGTAAGGACCTGATACAACCAAATTTTCATGTACCTAAAGAGGCTGAATAGTTTGACTATATATCATTTACCCTTTTATTTAAAATTAATGTGCTCACAAAATGCAAAATAATACAGCCATAAATGCTTTTCCAGATTTCCTAGCTCCCATTGTCTGATTTTTTTTTTATTATTGTTGGACATCTTAGTGTGTATAGCTACTTTGGCTAGGTAAAATGTTAATAATTTGCCCACCCTTCATTTTTTGATGAATTGAATCCCTGCTTAAGGAACTGTATTCTATATAACGAGTCATTGGCAAGGTAGGTTGGCCGGAAGTCTTAGCCCTGCTGTGTTTGGTGTGGAGGTGTATACGTTGGCCGGAAGTCTTAGCCCTGCTGTGTTTGGTGTGGAGGTGTATACGTTCATGTGACGTGAGCATGGCTGTAGCACTTCCCTTACTGTATGCCATGTCTGCTTTATTCTCGCTGCTCGGCAGTGCTTTAAAAGTCAGGATCTCCCGCTCTCTCAAAGGGCATCAGGTAGACAGAGTCCCTCAATAGGTTCCTGCCTAGTCCAGGTCCCTCAGGAGCTGTCGAGTTAGGTTTGGTACACGGACTTTGCTTTCTGCAACAGACGGCACGTTCTTTAACCTCAGTGCAGCTAACGCCCTTTCTTTTGAATTCTGGTTTAACCGGGGTCAGTTCTCCTGAGCTTTTTTAAAATTTTTTAATTAAAGCATTTATTTTTAAAAGAAAAGCAAACTGTGTCTGGGAGCATAGAGCATAGTTGTAAAGATATAGTTGTAAAGTCTCTGGATAGCAGTAAAGTGTGGGTCAGATCCTAGTTCCCCACAGCAGACTACTCTGGTAGCCAAGGCCATGCCCAGCCTGCATTGGCTCTTCCTGTGAGCACTTGACTACCATTGTCCCTAGTAACGTGAGGATTATAATAGCACCTGCCTCTTCGCTAAGAGGGGAATAAGTAGCTGTGCTGAACTGTTAGTTCCCATGGGGCTTACTAGGCTCTTCCTGTCTTCAGGTGTGAGTAGCTACTGAGTAATTGTCAGTTACACTAGGAAGCGGGTCAGACTCCTCTTCAGCTGCAGAGAAACACCAGTTTCCTGCTTTTAGATACCGTCAGGGAAGTGCATACACAGGTGGTTTCGAGTCAGCCTGGCAGCTGTAAGACTGGTAACATGCCGCATGGCCCTTTGCTGATCCAGATGTGCTGAATGCTTGACGGCACCGTTCCAGACTTGTCCCACCTCAGTTTCCCGCCGTGTCACTTAAGTCTGCGCTCATTCATTGCTCCAATTTAGATTTTTTTTTTTCATCAAATTTTCCATCTTTTCAATAGTGACTCAGTTCTATCGGCAAAAATCCCTTACTAGCCAAGTTCAAGTGGCTTTGTTTTTGTGCAGATAGACTGGTGGCAAATAACTCAGGGTCACATGTTCTCCAGCGCCGTCAGCTATGGGTGCTGTAATGGGTCACTCAGCAAACTGAGCTGTACCTCATTTTCTCTGTTGTAAAGCCACAAAAGTGGGCCACGTGCCCTTTCTGTGACTCTGAACTGTACAGCTTGTCAGCAGACCACCTTAATCCATAGAAAGAGACCTGGAGGGACATGAGTAGAGACGATGTTGTTAGAGAACTTCCTGTGTCAGAGCTGGGCTGTCCCTCAGTCAGGAGGGGGCCTGCTGGCCACCACAGAGCCCTCAGAGCCTCCCCAGCACCACACACATAAACACTAAAAATGGATGTGCTGGTCCACACCTCTTACCCAGCACTCAGGAAGTGGAGGCAGGAGGATCAGAAGTTCACGGCTGTCTTCAGCTACATAGCAGGTTTGAGGCCAACCTTGGCTACAGTAATCATGCCCCCCACCCCCGAATCACACACAAAGCCAGAATGCCGTGTGAATCCCACTGGCTGTGCTAACAGAAAGTAAAACTATATATAGACTGTCTTCCTAATTACTTCCAAATCCTAATGCCTGAAAAAATACTGCCGCATGTAGCTCGAGTTTTCCTGCCTGACCCACAGTCAGGACAAATCTCTGTCACCCGCCAGTCCCACAGCCGCTCAGACCCAACCAAGTAAACACAGAGACTTATATTGCTTACAAACTGTATGGCCGTGGCAGGCTTCTTGCTAACTGTTCTTATATCTTAAATTAATCCATTTCTATAAATCTATACCTTGCCACGTGGCTCGTGGCTTACCGACATCTTCACATGCTGCTTGTCATGGTAGCAGCTGGCAGTGTCTCCCTCCACCTTCCTGTTCTCTCAATCCTCCTCTCTGTTAGTCCCGCCTATACTTCCTGCCTGGCTACTGGCCAATCAGTGTTTTATTTATTGACCAATCAGAGCAACACATTTGACATACAGACCATCCCACAGCAGCCGCATGCTCAGAAAAAGTATTTTTTGCCACTTGTTTGTTTACGACCACCTGCTTGCTCTACAGCCCAGGCTAGTGATAGGATTGCAGGGCCTCTGCTGCCATGCTGGCTTCCTATCTTCTGGGATGGTATGAAAGCCCACCATCGCCCAGAGAGACCAGGCCTAACTTGGGAAGGCTGCACTTCTCAAGTCTGTGGTCTAGGATCCCTTTGCAGCATCACCGTGCTGAGGACTTCCTGTTGCTAGTGTAGCATTTTAGTATGGAAAGTTAAACAAAGGATTTTCCAAAAATATTGAATTACTTTAAAATAGTAATATATGTTCACCTTTAATAAAACACGTTTGTACAGTTTTAAGCCCTCCCCTAAAGAACCAGCTCAAATGCCTCCTCTTTACTCCTTCCTGGTAGCACTGTCCTGACCCCCATGTGACTGGATGGAGTAGCCGCAGCCACACCTGCACAGCCCAGCTGGGCACTGCTGGCACAGGAACAGGCAGCGTTCTTAGGAAAAGAGTGGATTTTTTTCCTCTGACAAAATAATACTAGTAAGGAAATGGCATTGCATCCTCTCTTTTTTCATATTTCTTCACACTACTGGAAGATAGCTGAGTTTTCCTGTCTTCTACATAATTTAATCTGTTCTAGCATGTATCCAAGTGGTTTCTAGGAAACAGCAGCAGACATAGTGTAGAAAAATTACGTATTCTGCAGACAGTGGGACCTTGCAGACCCTCCTGTGGGTGACAGGTTTCTCCAGGATCTAACCTGGGCGAGTGTTTCTCGAAGGGAGCCCTTGAGACCACGGAGTGCAGTGCTTGCGGGGCCCCAAGCCGCTAAGTGCTTTCCCACATCCAGCTGTTGGCTGCTTCAAACACTTTCTCTCCTAGTGTAATTCCCATTTTACATCAAATGAACTGAAATGTACCCATTCAAATTGAAGTGACTTATCCAAGGCCACCGGGCCTGCAGAGGTGACAGCGGGATTCAGCTTCAGGCCAGCTTTGCCCTCCCTGTCACACTGCCTTTAGCCAGAAGCTCCTGTTGCTTAGAGCTGGTCCTGGGAGAGCTTCACAGTTAACAGGATGTTGAACTACCTACCGCACCTCAGCCTTTCTTTCTAGGGGTGGTAGTACTTGGAATGGTTGATTCCAGATTCATAACTGGTCGTTTTGAAAACTTCTCAGGCTAGCCTGCTTAAAGTCCTTGATGGGTAAGATGGTTCTGCTCATGGTCCACGATAGACAGCTAACCATGCCTTCTGGGTTTCTTGGTGTGAGGTCCATGAACACTGAGGAACTACTTAGAAGGTTTAGGGAGAATGCCTCTCTCCTAGTAATTGCAGGAGTCCTGAGAAAGCTGTGCTTCCTGAATTGCCTACGTTCAGGAACACCCCAGTTCTCTCACTTTGTTGAAAATTCAAGCCTTTTTAAAAACATCAGTCCTGATGGTAAAACCCTCAGAGCTGGTCTGACACAGGCTTAGCCTCACAAAAGTGTACATGTGTCTGCCTGTGCACCATCGGAGGGAGAGCAGGCCTCAGGTGAGCGAGTGTCCTCCATGAAAGCGGGCTGCTGCCACACTCATGTGTTCACAGCTCATGCATGCATGCTTCCGCAGAAAGCCAACATGCTGAGTTCCATGTCTGCCAGAGTGTGTTATTCTCTTTACTTTAAGAAAGAGAAAATATAATGTCTGGTGTCAGGTGTAATATTCTGATAGAATTTGAGTCCTGGAAATCCCTGGTTCTGACCCTGCGATTGTTTTACCAGTTTTGTTGTGGCATTTCATGTTGAATTGTCTCCTGTTTGAATCAGTAATTTCAGTCGGTATTAGAATGTATTTATTTATGTTCATTTAGGATACATTTTTAAGACATTAGCAATCGAAAATAGAGCCATCTCATTAAAGCATAAGCTTGGTGGCACAGAAGTGGTCAGTGTGGCAGATGTATTCAGGAAACTTAGGGCAAACATAGGGACCAGAAGTGATGTCCTTGATACCATTTTCTCACGCTTCTTGTTTGTGTCTTTAAGGAGTCTTCTAAAGTCTGTGGAAGAAGAACTACATCAGCGGTAATTACAACTTTTAATTAAGCTTGAAGTACTTCGTTATGTCATAGATGAGCTAAGTCGTTTCCCCTTCTCTGTCATGTGTGGTTCGTCAGTTTTAGTTGTCAGTCTGTCCTGCAAAGATGCAGCCAGACAGTCCTGGCCTGCAGTCGGCCCCCCTTTATCTCTGTAGCTGCCCTGGGGAGGTTCACCGTCTAACGAGCTGTCTGTTCTCTTTAGAGGACACGTGGCCCACCTAGAAGATGACGAAGGGGATGAAGACGACTCTAAGCAGTAGGTTCTGTTGCTCCTTTTGGTAAAAAGAAAGGATCTCATTTGACCTGTGTCATAGTTCTAGGGCTAAATAGTAATGACAGTTTTAATATCAATAACACGGTCTTGGGTTGTACCACAGTCTCTGTGCTGGGGTTTTCCTATTCCACTTGGATTAATGGACTTCAGATTGGGATAACAAAAATGCCTTATTCTGGGCTAGACAGAAACTTAATTCTCCCAGCTCTAGAGGCTAGGAAATTCAAGATGTAGGTGCTGGCCTAGTTGGTGTTTCCTCCATCTACTTGTGCACCTACCAACCCCAACCCTGGCTCTGAGACAGGGTCTCTTGTCGTCCGGGTTGGCTGGGAATGTGTTATATACATGTGGATGACCTTGAACTCGTTGTCAAGTTCCTGCCTCCGTCCGTGTGTTCACATGGCCTTTCTTGATGTGCGTGTGTGTGGGGCAGAGGGCAGTCATTCTCCCTAATCTCATGCCTGTCAAGCCTCTAACTTCATTTAACCTCAACGACCTCCTCAAAGCCATGGCTTTACGTGCATCACATTGAGGATTCTCTCATCAGTATGTGAATTTAGGGAGATAAATGTCAGTCTGTAACACTAATTGAAGACATAGAATTGGGACAAATCCAGAATTGCCTGTCAGACAGGCCTCTGGGTTTACGCGTGGTGGGTTGTCTTGATTGGATTAGTTGATGTGAGAAGACCCCTCTTAACTGTGGGTGGGGCCATTTCTGGGTAAAAGGACCCTGGACTGTGTAAATTCTGATGTGGTTCATACAGCCTTGACTCTCTACCATGATGGACCACACACTTGAACTATAGCTGGAATGAGCCCTTTGTCTGAATTTTATCACCACCACAGGAGAGAAATCAACACATATTGTGTGCTGTATTTTGTGCCCTTACCATTTCCCGGCCCAATTGCTACTTACATCCTTATTCACCTTTCGATTGAAATAAAATAGAATTGTGTCATCCTTCCACTTTGGATCACTGTGGCATTTGAAACCAAGAAGATGCACATCTACCTGCTTACTTCTGAACTTTTCATTTAATAGAATTTGGGCATTTTACAAAATATTTTAGAAATAGTATTTCTTCTGTATCTTTGAAAAACAATTGTGTTTAATAATTCATTTGTCAAATGCAGAATTCTGACTCTATATCTTCTGTGTTTTTAGTTCAACCATGAAAGCAAAAGTCCCGCCACCTCTGCCACCAAAGGTAGGCAGACGCTCTCCACCCTGACCCCGCACTCTGCTCTCCTCCGAAGAGCTTGCTGACTCCATTGCCATAGCTTTCCTTTGTTTCCAGCCACAAACAAAAACTTGGAGTAGATGATTTTTATCTAAACATAACTTCACTTTCATATTTTTAAAAATGACGATTCAGTAGTTATTTAAGTAATACATGTTAACTATACTTTGAAATAATTTCTAGATTGGTATTTTTTCCACCTTGCTAGAAATCTTACATTTTCATGAGATTTTTTTTCCTTAAAATCTGTACCCTACCATTAATTGATTGCTGAGAGTGGACAAAGGATAAACTGCTGTCACAGACATTTAATTTTCAGAAAATAATTGTAAATTTAAAATACAAAAACAGGACAGCCGCTTTGAAGAACAATGCAATGACAACCCCCCCAACACACCCATCCCTGGCTCTGCTGGGGATTGAACCTGGGCCCCCTTGCGCATCGGGCAAGCACTCTGCACTGAGCTAACCCTTTGCCTAACAAAGTCATCTTGGATAATAAAGCAATCCCACCTTACAGGGTTTCCTTTCATTTCATACACATATGTAGCATATTTCCAGGCTTCTTAAGGGATAAATGAGTGGACACATAGCAGTGTGGTACATTCTTTTATAGGTTTCTATGTGTGACAAGTGTAATTACAAAGTAAGGTGTGTTGCAGTGTGAGTCGGAGCCTTCCCAGTCTTGGCTTCTCACAGTGTTTTGTTGTCACTGTATTACTGAGAACACCTCAGTTCTCACGGGTGAGAGGTGCTGTGCTGGCTTGTGGAGAGATTGCTTTGGTAGGCATCGTAGGGGCACCGGTGGAAGCAAACCACTGTCTTCACAAGAAGTTTCTCGGGCATCCTGTCTTATTATGCTGGTGTTCTCCAGTGTATGAGCATTTTAATAGCTGTCTTCTTTCTGTTGGCCCTAATCTGGAAGATTACACTTTAACATAAACATGCCGAGTTGTCCAAGGGACCGTTTAGATTAACCTGACAAGTAGTGATTAGCTTCAGTACTTAAAAGAGATACAGTTAAGTTGGAGTATAATCAGAAAGACAAGAATATTTTTACTTAGGAAGGCTTACAAGACACTAATAGAAGGGAATAGAAACCTTCAGTTCGTATCTCTCCTCCCACAGCTGCAAAACTCAGCACATTTTTATGTACATTTTTTGGGTAATTTTTAAGTAAATAAGATAGCCTGAATCTTAAATACCCTTGACACTCCTCTAGTGAACACAGTTTGAAAGTCTCTGATATGTAATAATATTTACTAAAGGAAAGTAATCGTATGTTTAATCACTGGTTTCCTTTTCTGTGTTATTTCAGCCTAAGTCCATCTTCATACCGCAGGATACACATTCTGCTGAGGATGGTAATCAAGGAACAATCAAGAGATGTCCCTCATCAGGGAGCCCAGCAAAGCCATCCCACGTTCC
Source organism: Peromyscus attwateri (assembly GCA_902168425.1). Lineage (NCBI taxonomy): Eukaryota > Metazoa > Chordata > Mammalia > Rodentia > Cricetidae > Peromyscus > Peromyscus attwateri. Next base: position 37,750 of record CABHPP010148876.1, on the reverse strand, counting down.
ACCTAGACCACCTCCCCCCAGATTACCCCCACAGAAGCCTGCTGCTTTAGGTGAGGGGGGAGGGCAGACTCCAGTCTGTTACAGGTGTTTGTTTTCAAAGTGAAGGACTGTCCAAGAGGTGATCGACATTCCTTTGTGGGGAGATGGCAAGAGCGGTGGCTGTTAACTTCTTTTCTGCCTTCCGCTTCCGGTACAAAGTGCAGTCAATGACAGCATCCCTGGTGAACCAGCCCTGACATTGACCCCATTTTTTGTTACGTTCGTGTGTGTGTGTGTGTGTGTGTGTGTGTGTGTGTGTGTGTGTGTGAGTGTCTGCCTGGTGCCAGTAGAGGCCAGAAGAGTGTGTGCGTTCCCGGAACTGGAGGTAGACTGTTGTGAGCCACCATAGAGTGCTGAGCCGTGAACCCGGGTCCTTGCAGCACCAGAGCCGTCTCTGCAGCTCCGCGCCATAGCATTCCCAGTCCGTTTCACCGTTAGTGCGGCATCGAAGTCAAAACCAAGCTTTGGAGAAACAAGGAAACATGTTTGGTTGTAGCCTACTTCCGTCTTAGGAAAGATGAAGGTGTTTTTCTTTGACTCCTTTGTTTTAATCCCTTTTAGAAAAATAGTTAGTACCTATAGGTACTGTCTATAAATTAGCACTAGAAGGTACTGTTCCATCACTGTGAAGGTTCCTCTGGATAGCAGAGGAACCTTTTAAAAGAGCTGTTACCATTTCTTGGTAACTATATGTAGTATGAATTGTCTGGTCATTGAAAGTAATTATGAATTTACTATTTTCCTCTTTTTAATGAAAATAAATGTTTACTCAGATACGAGCTGAATTTAAATTTACCTGGTATGCCAGGCAGAGGAAGAACATATATAAACACTCCAGGGATGAGTGTTCTGAATGTGAGATCTCAAGTGCAGAATAAATCTTTCCTCTTTCATAATTGTCTTAATGAAATCTTTCATTAAAAAAAATCGTCCTTTCACAATATATCTAAACATATCTTATTGAAGGGAATGGAGTGAGCTCCTTCCAGCTAAATGGAGAACGGGACGGATCATTGTATCAGCAACAGAGTGAGCACAGAGGCACAAACCTTTCCAGAAAAGAGAAGAAGGATGTACCCGTAAGTGTTGACGTTCGTACACTCACACTTGTGTGCTTTCTCACTATATAGCAAGGGTCACGCTTACAAGGACTGGAACCATAGCAACTGTGTTTTCCATAATTACTATATTGATATTTTAGTCTATTGATTATTGTGATAGTATTTTATTTAAATCATGAAGGGACCTTTGTAAAGGTAAACTGACATAACCTCCTTGTTTAAACTTAGATCCACTTTTATTTAGCACATTATAAATCGTGATCTTTATGTAAGTCTAACCCAGTGGTTCTCAACCTTCCTAAAGCTGTGACACTTTAACACAGTTCCTCATGTTGTGGTGACCACCAACCATACAATTATTTTCATTGCTACTTTATAACTGTAATTTTGCTACTATTATGAATTGTAATGTCAATATCTGTGTTTTCTGATGGTCTTAGGCGACCCCTGTGAAAGGGTCATTCAACCCCCCAAAGGGATCACGACACTCAGGTTAAGAACAACTAGTCTAACCCTCCACACTGGGATCATTCACCAAGAGTTGGTTATCCTCCATGATGAGAACTGACTCTTTAAACTCTAATCTTGGTTGGTAGAGTGCCTATCATGCGAGAGGTCCTGAGTTTGATGACCAGCGCTGCAGAAAACAAATACTGTCCAGAAAGCTATTATATGTCTAAGTGTATACAGTTACCTAGAGAAAGGATGTGCACCAAACTGGTTTGGAGAGCAGTAAGTAACTTTGGAAAGAATATAGGAAAATTAAAGATAGCTATTTTATGGTGATATTACACTTGTATATTTTATTCAAAGAAATGAGCTTGAAATACAGTATTTTCTTGCCAAATAGCAGCAATAATAATAATAATAATAATAATAATAACAATAATACATGTTCCTTTTCTAGAAGCCAATTAGTAATGGTCTTCCTCCAACACCTAAAGTGCATGTAAGTACTAAGTATCAAATCACTGATTTTCAAACTAAATACAGTGGGAATTGTTTCGGTGTGTATCTTTGATTGGGTCTGCCTGCTCCCCACCCACATCCCCAGCACTGACCTCACAAGCAGGAGCCCTCACAATCACACTCAGCTGTTCTTTCTTCATTTAAAAAGAAAATTTTATATTTGTGTGTGTGTGTGTGTGTGTGTGTGTGTGTGTGTGTGTTTTCACATATGTGCATGTGTGCTTCTGCAATAGCTTCCTGGAGTGAGTTTTCTCCTTCTACCATATAAGATCTGGGGATAAAACTCAGGTCAGGCTTAGAGGCAGGTGCCTTTCCTTGTGGAGACATCCTGCCTGTCCTCACATTGATCCTCTTAGTGAATCTGTTTATTTTTAATTTGGAGCATGTGTGTGGATTTAAATCAACCCTGCATCTTAGTTTACAATATGAAATTCAATGATGACTTTTTTTTTTAATCTTTTTTTCTTTTTCTGAGACAGGATTTCTCTGTGTATCCCCTGACTTTCCTGGAACTCATTCTGTAGACCAGGCTAGCCTTGAACTCAGAGATCCACCTGCCTCTGCCTCCCAAGTGCTGGGATTAAAGGTGTGGACCACCATGCCCAGCCTCAATGATGACATTTTTGTCAAAAAACCAAATGAATATTTTTTGTATGGAGATTATTATTTTCTTCTTACTTAAGAATATTATGATGTTTTGGTAGGAAATTCTGATTCTTACTGGCAAATTATTTATTACACAGAATTAGTTATTGATGCTGATTTATGAGATTTTTTTTTCTTCAGCAAAATTGTTGCCGTACCAGGAAACTTTGTATAATACTATCAAAAAGTTTGTTGTGGATGTCCAGAACAAATGATCTACTCTTTCAAAAGTTAGATGGAGACTGACCTGACACATTTATTTCTGTAAATGTGAGGGTGATGTTAGTTTGAGTGTGCTCTCTGTAGCTTCCCATATTAAACAAAGTAGTTCTGCCTCATATGTGATGTTAGGGACCATTGTTGTTACTGTCCTGTTGATGCATCCTTATTTTTCCAGATGGGAGCATGTTTTTCAAAGGTTTTTAATGGCTGTCCCCTGAAAATCCACTGTGCCACATCCTGGATAAACCCAGACACTAGAGGTAGTGCCCTGTTTCTTCCGTTTCTAAGTATCCTTCACAGAGCTCTGAACGAGTTCCATTGAACTCCTTTTCTGGGGGTCTTTCTCTGAGAGTCCTGCTGTGTGTATAGATTCAGGGCAAACGTATTTGTCTGTACTGTTGTTGTGGTTTGAGGTGGCGGGTAGCTCACGGGCTTGCGTGGTGGTCACCGCACCAGGCCTCCCTGACTTCCTGCGGAAGTGTTTCTTCCTCTCCTGCCCAGTGTGTCGTTTCCACAGAGCCACCACTGAAGTGACTGAGACACTAAATCCCCAGAGGCTAGGGACCGCTGTAGAGGGGGTCAGATTCAGAGTAATGAGGGTCCACGTCAAGGACATGGTGTCTTTCTGCATCCCTGCATCCCAGCAGCCCTCTTGTTAACTATGTAAAACACCCATAGCGTCACCTGTGAGCATTCTTACATGAACGTGCATAAGAAGACATGTATGTATGTATTCGCCTAAAAATCCAAGATAAGTCTTCTCATTTGACACTCAGATTTGTTCCTTCCCAGGGAGCTGGTGCTAGAGCGCTTTGGTTTAACCCCCTGTGGTATGACCCCAGGTCTCAGGCCATCACCAGTCCTAAAGGCCGCACAGTTTAGGGGCTTCTCATATGTTCTAGGTTATTAGAATACTCTGCTCAGCCCGGAGAAGATCATAATGTATTCCTTTTACTATCTTAAAAACAATTAGATAGGATGTTGAGTAAATTTCTCTTAGCGTCTAAAACAGCAGTTCTCAACCTGTGGGTCACAACCCCCTTGGGGGTCGCATATCAGATTGTGATTCATAACAGTAGAAAAATGACAGTTATGAAGTAGTAACAAACTGATTTTATGGTTGGGGGTCCCCACAACATGAGGACTGCATCAAAGGGTCGCAGCGTTAGGAAGGTTGAGAACCACTGTTCTACCCAGGTTTTGGTTAAATTTTTAACAGGCAATGATCAGAACATGGGTTGGGTTTGTCTTTCGACCAAGTCTTTAGCCCAAGCTGACTTCAAACCTCCCATCTAGTCAGTGATGACCATGACCTTCTAGTGCACTTCTCTCCACCCCCCAGTCAGTGATTACACACCTTTGCCACCATGTCCAGTTTGTGAGATGCTGGATCAAGCCCAGGGCCGTGCCCATGCTGAACAAGCACTCTATCCACTGAGCTACATCCTCAGCAGCTATACCATTTTGTTTTGTTTCCTCTGCCTTCCCAGTCCAGATCCTGTGTTTTTATGTTAGGGCTTACAGGAATAGCCAAAAAAAAAAAAAAAGTAGTCTATTGTCTTCGTCACCATCCTATCGCTGTGAAGAGACAGCAGCCCTTTTTAGAGAAAGCACTTCACTTGGAACCTGATTATGGTTTCAGAGGTTTAATCCGGTATCAGCGTGGTGGGGAGCATGGCAGCAGGCGTGACATGGAGCAGTTGCTGAGAGCTACATCCCGGTCCACGGGCCAAGAGAGAGCCAGGCCTGGCATGGGCTTTTGAAACCTCAAAGTCCACCTCCCAGTGACACACCTCCTCCAAGGCCACACCTCCTAATCCTTTCGAACAGTTCCACTCCCTGGTGACTGAGCATTCAAATAGATGAGCCTGTGGGGCCATGCCTACTCAAACCACCACATCTGTAGAAATCATCTTTAATCTGCGTTAGTTCTGGGTTTTCACTGTCATTGCACATGGTCCTCTCTTTAGGGAACTTTAGAAAAAGTAGCTGCAGACTCTGCCAGTCAGTCCCACCCTCTGGTGAGTGACGAGTCCACAAGGCCGTCTTCATGTCTCCCTCCTGCAGTCTCCCTCACTGTTGTGAGACTAACTTTATGTATAACTTAGCTTATGAGTGTTCCATTTCTCCTTCGTATTAAAACCTTTAAAATCATAGTCTTTTTCAGAGGTAACACATATTGACTGAATTGTAGATGATAAACACCTTTCTAAAGTATCTTGTGTATTGAAGTCAGCTAATGAAGTGTCTCTGTTATCTCAGATCAGTACTTGATATTTGGTGCTGAAGAGGGCATTTATACCCTTAATCTCAATGAACTGCACGAGACGTCAATGGAGCAGGTAGGCTGTCTTCTGTATTCTTTCTTATTAGTTAAGTCAACATTAGAAGTTTCAGTTGTAATTTGTCATTTCTTTTATTCATAAAACATTCAAGGAGCATTTGTTTGCCACTTGCTGAAGACAGAGCCGGGGCTCGGTTCCTGCCCTTGGGAAGCTGGCAGTCCTAGTGAAAGACAGATTCCAGCACTCACACTTTGCCATCACTCTAGGAATAAGCACAGGCTATAGGCCATGAAGGTGAATGTCACCAGTACCTCTTGGGAGAGGTGGAAAGATGTGTTTGGGTGGACCCTAAGTGACAAAGACGTGGAGCTGTGAAGTGGTGTGAGGAGGGAGTAAACAGTTGGGAGTCTAGAACAATAGCAGTACATTGTCTAACCCCAGAGCTTCGTGTACCAAGCTCATGGGCAGACCTGTACCTTGGAAATGTCTGTCTGTGACATAAGGGAGACAATGAGCCTGTGATCAGAAGATGAAGACATGTTCAGTCCTGGCAGAGGGCTGGGGAGATGGTTCAGTGGTTAAGAGCACTCACTACACAGACCTCCCATGGCTAGCCTGGGCTACATGTACACTAGACTTCTTATCCTTAACTACCCACCACATTGCCCCTTATACTTCACTAGAGAAGTCTTTATCCTCGAGAAAGACAGAAGAATTAGAATTGGCACATCAAATGTCAAGTTCCATATGGAGACTCAGGAGAGGTCCCTGTCACAACTGCACATGATAGTGAAGTTTTCAGAGACGTGACGGTGAGAGGGACCAGGACATTGGTGTCATACATTGGGTTCTGAGTGCCCATGGGATGGGTAATTGATTCTCCTTTAGTAATATGAATTTACTACAAATAAAATGGAGAAAATCTATAAATAATAACAAGCTATTGAAAAGTAAACATTGCCATCTTTTCTCAACTTTTTCTTTTCTTTTTTGAGGTGCTGGGACCAAACCCCCAAGGGTTTGCACATCCTAGGCAAGGCTTGACCACTGAGCTATATCCCCAGGCCCCCTCAACCTTTTTAATTTTTAAAAAATTTTATGTACCATGTGTGTGCCTGGGTCCCACAGGCCAAAAAGGGATATTGGATTCCCTAGAACTGGAGTTATAGATGGTTGTGAGCTGCCATGTGAGAGCTGAGAATATAACCCGGGTCCTCCACAAGATCAGGCAGTGTTCTTAACCACTGAGCCATCTCTCCAGCCTCACATGCTCCATCTTCCAGATAAGAATGCAAAGACTAGCCGGGCAGTAGTGGTACAGGCCTTTAATCCCAGCACTCGGGAGGCAGAGGCAGGCAGATATCTGATCAAGGCCAGCCTGGTCTACAGAGAGAGTTTCAGGACAACCAGAGCTACACAGAGAAAACCTGTCTTGGGGGAAAAAATAATACAAAACTAAAATAAGTTTACTGAAGTCACGTACTTTTTGATAGAAAGTATGATTCTAGGCAAAATATTGACTCTGCCCTTCTTAACCACTACGTTCTTTCATTAAACTGATTTCTTTGCCCAGAACCTAACTTACTAAAGCAGGTGTTGATCATCTGGAAAACCCTTTTTTAAGGTGGTTAAAAAAACAAATCCGCCGGGTGGTGGTGACACACGCCTTTAATACCAGCACTCGGGAGGCAGAGGCAGGCGATCTCTGTGAGTTCGAGGCCAGCCTGGTCTCCAAAGCGAGTTCCAGGAAAGGCGCAAAGGTACACAGAGAAACCCTGTCTCGAAGAAAAAAAAAAAAAAAAAGAAAAAAAAAACCAAATCCAAAATGAAGTGCAATACTTGACTAAAACTAGGTGTAAATGCCAGTCCACTGCCCCATGCTGAAAACATGAAGGCATTTGTTTTATCCTCAAATTTCCTATGTGACTGTATTAGTTTAGACAGCACAGGCCTATGTTTGGCACTTAGGAAGTATTTCTAAGTATTTATTTGTGTGAAAATTGCCATAGTCAACACTGATTGGATAAAGTCAGCTTCCTTCTGCTGAGACAGTTCTCCGAGGTCTAGAATAAGTCGTCCCTTTCTCTCTCCATCTCAGTGTAGCCAATAAACTCCCACTTGGCTGACAATTTGCTAATGAAACATGAAGTAGAAAATAGGTGTTGAAATTGGAATTTAAGACATAGTTGGCTGTTGGTACATGGTCTATATTTTTTTATGTTTGGTTGGAGGAAAAGAGTATTTTATGAATGCACTTCCCAAATAGTGAGGTGCAAGCCTTCCACTTCATTGTTTATTTAGATTGTATTAACAAGGGTTTTACTTTGTTTCTCAATTCTGTCATTACATTTTATTATGACTTGGTGCTCTAATATATACCTTAGAGCCGTGATGTATTTTATCATCTCTCTATTCTTCCCTACCCTTATCCCAGTCCATTTTGGAAAGACCTGTAGGAATTGCCAGAGCAAGCCCAGCCAACAAGCTTGTTAAGTCAGGGTACCTAATTACATACCTGAGTGGCTGTCACAGTTGCCAGCAGGTCTGGTTAGGGACTGAGTGTTTGGCCCACTTCAGAACTGCTTTGGGAGGTGTGGCTGAGGTCCGAGAACTAGCATGTCTAACACAGGCCCAGGTCATGCTGATGTGCTGGTCCAACAGCCACTGTGTAGACTGCTCATGCTTGTCAATGAAAGGTCTCCATGAGACCAGCCATTTTCTGCCTTTCAAGTGTATTGATTCGCTCTTCTTTGCCCCATACTCAAATATCATCAGGTTTCCTGAGCTGCTCCCCAGTTCTCACACACTGCATGGACAGATGGACTCCCACGTTTTCTCTCAGCTTCTACTCACCCCAGCCCTTGTAGTTTGCAAGTTTTCATCATGGTCCCTTGCAGCCTCTCTCCTCTACAGACCTAGGTTTCAATGTCTCTTCCTCTACATTATGTTCTTTTTTTCTGCATTATGTATGCACATGTACTTGATAAGTACATTTTAAGAGGAGAGACTTAATCATTTAACCCAGAACCAAAAGAAAGGAATAGATGTTACTTAAAATGTTCTTATTCTCTTTGGGGTTACGTAGCCCCTCATTACAGGATGACGAGTTAATCATGCTATGTTCAAACTTAGATTATGTTGGCAGTTTGCTTCCTTTGATGTAGTTGTGAGTGTGCATTTTAAATACTGAAGAGCGGGAGCTGGAGAGATGGCTCAGCAGTTAAGAGCACTGGCTGTTCTTCCAGAGGACCTGAGTTCAATTCCCAGCAACCACATGGTGGCTCACAACCATCTATAATAAGATCTAGTGACCTCTTCTGGCCTGCAGGCATACATGCAGGCAGAACACTGTATACATAATAAATAAATAAATCTTTAAAAAAAATTTTTAAATAAATAAATACTGAAGAGCTGGCCTCTTGGCATTCAGCTTGCATAGTGCTGTGTACGTATGTGCGTGGCTACTGTGTGGTAACCCCTGTAAACTTGGTGTGTTGTTCGGCAGCTCTTCCCCCGCAGGTGTACGTGGTTATACGTGATGAACAATTGCTTGCTGTCGATATCTGGTGAGTATTACCCTTTCCCACCTTAGCAATGCTTGGTGCTTGTTACCTGCTCTTATGAGGTGCTTGTTTCTTCACAGGTAAAGCTTCTCAGCTCTATTCCCATAATTTACCGGGGCTTTTTGATTATGCAAGACAGATGCAAAAGTTACCCGTATCGATTCCAGCACACAAGCTCCCCGATAGAATACTGCCAAGGTAACTGTTGAGTTGTGATTCCAGCCATAGAGATCACGTGCTCGCACCCTTGTTCTGTAGAAGGCAGAGGTTTGGGTTAATAGAAATTTTTCATTAAAAAGTCATGTTGTAATGTATTTTCACAAGGGCTTATTTACCATCTTTTTATTCTAAAATCATTGTCATTTGTGCTTTCTAATTACAGACACATTTTCTCCCTGAATTTTTGCTTGTCTTTTCTGCAAAAATAAAACTAATTTTTCATGTAATCATACATTATATACACTGCCCTTGCTTTTAACATCTTTGTGTGAACTTACATAAAGTGAATTTTTTTCCAAGTACAGTTTCTAAGCCTGGAAAATCCAAATGATTTATTGAATTAATGTGTTTTGTATTTGGAGGTAATTGGAGGTGAGGAGTTTTGCTTTTGTACTCTCCATTTTCAATCATGCTGAGCTCTTGTTTTTATTGTAATAGTGTTCCTCATTTGTTGTTGACTTGAACTGTCTTTTAAGTCAAACTATAATGTAGCCAGTCTTCTTTTGCAAGATTCTTTGTAAAGCCAATGCTGAAAACCCTTAGCCCCCAGGTACCTTGAAGATCTGTTGTTAACTTCTGAGTTACAGTGGGGCCATGGTTTGCTCCTTTGTGCACAAATGTCTTTTAAAGACTTTGATTTATTATTTTATTTATTTATTTATTTATTTGTGTGTGTGTGTGTGTGTGTGTGTGTGTGTGTGTGTGTGTGTGTGTGTATGCACCCACGGAGACATTGGATCCCCTAGCACTGGAGTTCCAGGCAGTTACGAGCTGCCCACCATGGGTACAAGGAACTAAACTTGAGTCTTCTGGAAGAGTAGGAAGTGCTGTTAACAGCTGAGCTCTTTCTCCAGTCCTGACACACTTGTTTTTTAATAGTCTTCTGATGAAAGCCATTTAAAAACTTATGTTTTTCTGTCTTAAAGTAGATATATCGAATTTAATTGAGTATTTTCATGATTGTTCGGAATTGTGACTTGGGGCTTCAGTTAGGATAGTAACAGCTGTATTTGTAATTTTTCTTTTAACTACCACTTTGTGCTGCTGTTTGTCTACATACCTATTATAGTGCCTTTCCATCCAGCTTTGTAACTTAATAATCCAAAATGCTGTGGGCATAAAGACCAGCCACCAAATGTGTATCTAAGATATTCACATAACCTGCCCCGATGGAGTATAAAGCTCATAGACTATAAAAAGATGTTTTGTTGAGAGGGAAAAATAAAGACTAGGGCCTAGACAGATGCTCAGTGGTTAAGAGCATTGGCTGCTCTTCCAGAGGACCCAGGTTCACTTCCCAGCACCACATGGAAGATCCCAACCATATGTGTGAAGCCAGAGGATCACCAATACCGGATCCGAGATCTTCTGGCCTCTGCGCGCACTGGGCACATGGTGGTGCACAGACATGCATGCAGGCAAAACACTTACACACATTAAACAAAATAATACTTTAAAGGCATAGTTTTGCTATATAAATGTTGTACACAGACCCTGTTTTAGAGGGCTTTGTGCTTGGGTCTTTGTTTTCAGCTGTGTGTACTTTTTCAGTTCTGACTGACTATACATGAAGTGTTCCCATGTGCAGATGAGACACTGTCCATGAATAAGATACTGCCTCTTCCTTTAAGAACTTTCCACATAGGAAGATTTAACCCCCGTCTGCATATTTTACCTCCAACTCACTACTTTAGGAATTTTGTTATAATTAATCTGCAGCGTTAGAAATACCCACAGATATTTCCTTCCCTCTTCACCTTCATTATCTAGGAACCGACTGCCATAACACATGCCTGCATCCCAGCCCTCAGGAGGTAAAGGCTAGTCTTAGGTACATGTTGAGGTGGAAGTCAGCTAAGGCTACAAGACCCTGTCTTTAAGGGGCAGGTGGTTGGAGAGATGGCTTGAGCACTTGGTGGGAGGGGGAGGGTTGGTTAAGAGCATGTAGTGCTCTTGCAGAGAATCCAAGTTGAGTTCCCCTTGGGCAGTTCACAACCACCTGTACCTCTAGCTCCAGGGGATCTGATGCCCTCTTGTGGCTTCTGCAGGCGCCTACACGCAAATGAAATCAATCTTTAATAGATTTAAGTATCTCTATGTTTTTAATTGCAGTTTTAAGATATAGTTGGAAATTGATTTTGCCCAGCACATTTGAGTCAGATGTTTGTAGAACCCCTGAGATCACATTTGCCAAAAATGGAATTCACCAATACTGGTAGACATTAGAATCATGAGGCAAGAGAAGGTCCTGCCAATGGCTACAGTAGCAAGACAACTTTAAAAAGTTCTTTTAACATTTATTCTTATTTATGTGTATGTGGGGGGGTGCGTACATGCATCTGAGTACAGGTACCTGCAGATGCCAGAAGAGGGCGTCAGATCCCCTGGAGCTGGAGTTGCAGGCAGTTGTGAACCACCTGACGTGGGTGTTGGGATTGGAACTCAGGTCCTCTGGAAGAGCAGTGCGTGCTCTTAATCGCTGAGCCATCCGCCCACTAAGACAGCCTTGTCCATAATTTAATCCGTTCTGTGTGTTGGAAATGCCTTCTCCAGGTTTCTGTCTCTCTTCATTTTGTCACTGGTACTTTTTGGTAAACCAGAGCTACTAAGGCAGCCCATTGAATGTCATCTGTAATTTGAGGGGCTAGGGATGTGCCGATGAAGACTGCAACTTCTTATGTGTGTATTTTATGTTGTCTACTGGTTTTACATTTTAAAAAGTCATTCCTAAGGTCATATTCTTCTGTATTCAAAATACTCCATGGTTTTGTTTTAACTTAAAAGTTTAATCCATTTGGAACTAGTGGAAGGACCTGAGAAAGGGATCCAATGTATTTTAACCTTTTACATTTATTTACTTATTAACTTTGTGTGTGTGTGTGTGTATGTGTGTGTGTGTGTGTGTGTGTGCGCGCGCGCGCCCACACTCGTACCACGGCGTGCGTGAGGAGATTAGATGACAACCCTCCACCATTAGGGTGCCAGGGATTAAACTCCAGTCCTCAGGCTTGGTAGCAAATACCTTTCTTCACCCCCTGACCTGTTCTGCCAGCCCTGTATCCTTACTTTAATGTAGACTCAGCAGAACTAACTTTTAGCTCATGCTTCCCCTGATCTGTAACAGCATCTTTGCAATGTACCGTTTGCCTGCCTGCATCACATACTCTTCTCCATTCCAATTTAGGAAGTTTGCTGTATCAGCAAAAATCCCCGAAACCAAGGGCTGTCAGAAGTGCTGTGTGGGTAAGTAGACTCCCGCTTTGCAGAATATAAGGGAGCCCTGTGAGGCGCACATCCTGTCAGGTGTAGCTCAGCTCCCTCACCCCTCAAGTAAAGCAGAGTTCTTGGCCTTTCTATGTCCGTGTAGACTAAGACAGATATAGCACCCTCCACATGGCAGGCGCTCAGAGATGTTTTGTTGATTGTTGTAATCACTGAGATGGGGGTGACTTTCATCACCGGAAGTAAGCATGGCTTGTTCCCTGTGAACGGTTACAGAGGCTCAGGCAGCTGCTCTTGTTCACTCAGCGTGCACTCTGATACCTGTGGTTGTGAACCGGTGTTCATGACATGAAGGTTGTAGTTCCCCTGGGCACACACTTCTGGACCAGATTGCTCCCCAACCCTTATAACAGCTCGTTTTCTGATTACACATGACAACAGAAGCCTAAATGGTTTCCTTCCCGTGAGTGACTGCTGTGGGAAGAGGGCCGGGAGCACACTGTCCTTACACTGCCGGTGTGTGGAAAGACCGCTAAACACAGGCCGCTGGGAAGGCCTCTGGGCTGTGCAGGCCTCGGGAGGATGAACTGGGGGTAGCTGGGGAGGACATGGAACAGAGTGACAGAAACAGGAGGGGAAATGGAGCCTGTCAGTTGCATGCTCAGTGCTGCATACTCAGCTGGACGCAGGTTGCAGAGCGGGGTGGGTTCTCGTGAACAGATGAATTAGGTGTGTGAGGACCAATGTGGACGTGAACTCTGCTACAGTACACTAACAAGGACTAACTGAGCCAGACAGGAGCAGTGCAGAGAGGCGAGACGGGCAAGGCTGAGGCCTCCGATCCAGAGCCGGGCAGAAAGCTCAGAGGAAATGGCAGCAGCTGCTGGGGCTGGGCTGCTGACAGCGCTCTGTGGACTTGGCCCTTGAGTGGCAGCTAACCCAGCCGCTCGCTGACTTGGCTCTGTGTGAAGAAAGAGACCGTGTTTTCCTTGACTCTGACTTCCCAGCTGGGCTTTTCTGTTGGCTTTGGCTGGGTCGTATTGCCCCTCAGTGCCTCTGCCTTTTAACTATCTCAAACCTATTTGAAGTTAATGGATTTTGTTCTTTATAAAGTTTTTGAAAAACCCCTTATTTCCATGTATTTAAATATATCTTAAATGTAAGAAAAGCTAAAAAACCTGAGGCAATTCGGTTTTATTATTTGTAATCTTATATTATAAAATGTGACTAGTGCCTGTAATGTGTTCTAGTGACCACAGAAGGGGTAGAGTAAAAAAAGAGGATAAGTAGATATTTTAGTTTTAGAAGCCAAGCTCTACACATTTCTGTCCACAGCACCCTGTGACCACCTGAATTTGAATTTCCTAGCTTTTGACAACTTCTCCCCAAATTCACCTTGGCCCTTTCTTCAGTATGGGGCAGCCTCAGCTAACTTCCTGACACTGTGCACATGACTCCTGATGGGTTCAGCAGCCCCACGGGTGCATGTAAACAAAGATCCTTTAAGTGCTGAGGGCACCTCTCACCGTCTCCTGAAACAGTATTTCTCGTTCCCCCGTCTATATAATTAAGAACAAACGGGCAGCCTGCTTTTGAGTTTTTGTTAAAAATATTTTTAGAGGGGGAGGAGGGGGGCATGTAACTATTATTGTAAGGATTTTATATACTAAGAAAACTGATGTTTACTTTTTTGCCTTTTCAGTAAGAAATCCTTACACGGGCCATAAATACCTGTGTGGAGCACTTCAGACTAGCATTGTTCTATTGGAATGGGTTGAGCCAATGCAGAAATTTATGTTAATTAAGGTAAGCATTCATGGCATCCTTAGTGTGAGCCCTTGTTAGCTTTTCTGTTCTTTAAGAGAAAACTTTTTTTCAGCTAATTCTCAATTCTGATGATTTTTGGATTGTGTGGTAGATTGTAAAAGCTACGTGGTTGACCACGGGAAAGTTCTACAAGAAACCAGAGAGGTAGTTTAGGGTATAGCAGTGAGGGACTGGAAAGAGCCCAGCCTTCCCATGGCCTCGGGAGAACAGGAGGCTTTAAGTTTCCCTAGGATCTTTCACTAATAATTCATCTTTGAAATATTTTCAGGGAAGTTCTAGGTGTGGTGGTGGTACCTGTGATCTAGCACTTGGGAGAGGGAGGCAAAAGGATCAGGAGTTCAAGGCCAGGCTAGGGTAATGAGACCCTGTCTCAAAAAAACAAACAAAAACAAAAAAAATAAGGGAAATCTTTTTTAAAGTCTAAAAAACAGCAGTCCCGCCAAGTAAATGCCCAGTGACGTTTTCCCAGTTGTTTTATTTGCTCTGGTGTGGTCGTGTTTCATGAGCATTTGGTCCCTGTGGAATAACTGTCAGGGAACTGGACTAGGTGTCTTCAGAACTATGGTACGGAACAGAAAGTCCCTGGCACTGACTTCCTGTCACCTGAAGTCTACAGACAACAACAGCCAACTTTGGTCCTCACGTTAATATCCCTCTCTGGCTTCGTTGACGCCAAAGAAAATTTGAAAAGCTTTTGAGGTAGTAATTCCAAAAATAATTTCACTGCAATAGACATTCTCTAACTCGAAGCCTAAGGGAAAGTAGCCTATTAATTTCCTAGAGCATGCGGCCTTTTTGAGGCAAAATTGTTATGTGGTTTTTTTTTTTTTTTCTTTCTTTTTTTTCCCCAGCCTCTCTTTTATCTTGCCTAGTTCAAAAAAGTATTTCCCTAGGTGGAGCTGGAATATCTGTACAGTTTGGATTTTCCAGTCTCTCCTGCCCTTCCTGCCTTTTCTTCCTTATTTTACTTCAGCTACAGCCTTCCTGGTCCTCCCACCCTTCACCTCTATAAAGTTAAAACTTTCATGGTATCCGTTACCCACACACACCGAGAAGATGATTAAGCTTCAGCATGAATGACTTCCATGGGTCACTTCCTGTTGTGTTAGACCATGTCTCCATTAAAGGGGCTAGAAAGATCAAGAACGTGCAGGAAGGTCTGGGGACGTGGTTCAGTAGATAAGAATGCTTTCTGTGCATGCGTGAGGCCCTCATGTAGACCCCCATGTAAACAGAGGGGTGGGTATAGCCATGTGCAGGTGCTTGGAGAGTGGGGAGAGGATGGGGAGGGTCTCTGGGGCTGCTGGCCAGCCTGCCTGTCAGAGAAACAGCAAGCTCCAGGGTCAGTGCGAGGCCCTGTCTCAAAGGAATAAGGAAATGAATGGTGAAGAAGACACCTGACAGCCTCCTCTGGCCTCCACACACACACATGACACATACAACACACAAAGCACGCAGGAGGAATACGTGCAGCAAGTCTCAGGGTCCCCCTCCCTGGCTTCTCTTTTCTAAGTGAATGGCACTGGGGAGCTTGATCTGACTGACTAGCGAGGTCTGTGGCCAGCATTCCGAGACAGCAGGTCAGTGCACACTGGCCCCTCCTGCAGGACTGTCCCGCACCCTCTTCCCGATGTTTCTTGAGCTCCCCTTCCTGTGTCTGCTTTATGACTTCTCTGCACTGCACATCTCGTGTATGAATTTGATACTCATCTTTCTAGGTGCTTCTGTACTGTGACTGTTTATTAGACGCATTCAAAAACTTGCTTTCTGTGTTCTTCCTCTTGGTGGTATTTCTGGCAGTGTGCGCCTCATTAGGCTATGTTTTTGTTTTATCATAAGTAAGGTTAAACTAGAGATCTTCCCAACCACATCGTTCTCCCTCTAAAGACTCAGTGCTGTGTACTAGAGTAGGTCGGATAGAGGGACTGCCCTCACTCACTGGAGCTTCTGGGTCTACATCAGGAATCCATGCTGTTAGTGACTTCTGTACTCAGCCTGATATCACCGAGAGTCAAAGCCTGTTGGCTCCTTTCATGCTCAGAACAAAAAGATCCAGAAGGATCATTTTCTTCCTCCTTTAGTAGTCTTAACCACATCTGAAAGTTCTTTAAATTCCTTGATTATATATATGGAAGGTTGGGCTGAAGATAGCCATTAGGAGCACATTCTGCTGTTAGAGA
>CABHPP010148876.1:0-21418 GCA_902168425.1 Peromyscus attwateri | reverse complement strand
ACACACACACACACACACACACACACACACACACACACACACACAATTAAAACTTAAGTTATTTTAAAAGTAAGGCTTAGGTCTGGAGAGATGAATCAGTGGTTATTCTTCCAGAGGACACAGGTTCAGGTCCCAGCACCAACACAGTGGTTCACAGCCGTCTGTAACTCTGATTTTAGGAGATCTGCGCCCTCTTCTGGCCTCAGTGTTCTATCCCTCCTGTTGCTATCAGCCAGTTGAACGTTTCCTAGCTCTTCTGAACAGTCTGCCATGAACACTTGGGCGTAGTCTCCTGTAGATTAACTCAAGTACTGTCACGTCATAAGGCAAGTGTTCAACATTGGTAGATGGCATATCTAACCACCGGCTGTCCTAGTGTCTGTCCCCACCACCCTTTACTGGGCTCTCATGCTTGCTGTCGCTCAGTTTCAGCCATTCTGGTGGATATGGGCATATCGTGTTGTTTTGTCCCTGGTTAGTAAGTTATGAAGTTAGTGTTCCTTATTTTCAGATCTCCAGACTGGGAATGTATTTGTTTTCTTTAGAGCGATATAAAAATAATTGTAAAGTTACATAAAAGTAAAGAGTGGCATTGTATCAAAGTTAATGTGTTGATGAAATCACTTGAGTTGGGAGGCTCGTCTC
The DNA here is from genome assembly GCA_902168425.1 of Peromyscus attwateri. Lineage (NCBI taxonomy): Eukaryota > Metazoa > Chordata > Mammalia > Rodentia > Cricetidae > Peromyscus > Peromyscus attwateri. The sequence goes on along the minus strand of CABHPP010148876.1, from coordinate 20,773 downwards.
TTTTTGTTCATGTGTGGGTTGGTATTGCTTGTCTTTCCTCCCTGTTTGCTCATCTGGTAAGAAAAGCAGATGAGTATAACTGAAGAACTTAGTGGCGCAGGGCTAGTCAGTCACTCAGCTCCTGAACTTCATTTTCTAGCTCTCTCGAGAGATTCCTTTCCGGCGCTAGTATCCAAAACTGTGTAATTTCAACTTCCTGTTAACAAAGATACTTTGAACTTCAGATTTATCTGCACACTCTGGGTCCCTGGAGCAAGCAGCAGTCTTGAGAGCGGAAAGCTCTTCCGCGTCCGGGGAGGCTCAGATCTCTCCCTGCCGCTCCCGAAGCTGTGGCCTCGGCCCCTCTGCTCAACGTGTTTGTGTCTCCCTGCAGCACATAGACTTTCCAATGCCGTGTCCACTCCGGATGTTTGAGATGTTGGTGGTCTCTGAGCAGGAGTACCCTCTGGTGTGTGTTGGGGTCAGCAGAGGGCGAGACTTCAACCAAGTGGTTCGATTTGAGACTGTCAATCCAAACTCTACCTCGTCATGGTTTACAGAGTCAGGTTTGTGATCATTATGGAGTTACTAAAGCTACTGCATGTGGTTGTTTTAAAGGCAATAAGCGTTCTGTATTTCCCAGCAAGCAGAAACTGCATAAAAAGCCAGTCTTAAATAACTATATTAGTAAACTGGAAGAAGAGATGACATGCTCTACATTATAGCCAGTGTGTTTAACACATTTAAAACAATTTGATTGAAAAATACATATATAGAAAGTGCATACACTACTTAAATGTGGACATGAATTTGGTGTCTGAATCTGTTATGTGTCTTTTTATGGCCAAAATACATACCAGCAACAACTTAGAAAGATTTATTTTGGTTCATGGCTTCAAAAGGCTTCAACCACTGTGGTAGAGAAGCCTGCTGTGGTACAGAGCAGAGCAGCTCATGGCAGTGGGAGCATGTGATGGGCCCCCGTTCAGATCGTGCCTGACCAGGAAACAGAACAAGACAGGAAGTAGGAGACAGGCTATTTATACCCCTTGAAAGCCTTGTCCCTACTGATAACCTTCCATCAGCTTCTTAAAATAGCACCACCAACTAGTCGGGAACAAGAATAAAACATGAGGGGCCAGCAGGAAGACCCAGCGGGTAAAGGAGCTTGCTGCCAAACATGATGACCAGAGTTCTGTACCGGGGACCAACTGTTAGGGTCCTAGAGAAGTCCCACAAAAGACCACCAGATATCTGTGTATGCAATCAGCAGGAGCATTTAATTCTCGAGAATAAGAAATTCCAGCATGCTGGGGCCGCACATCCAACACAAAGGCAAAATGGAGACCTGGAGAGAAGCTTGCAGGCTCTTTTATTCACAGCTCAAGGAATTCTAAAAGCACTTAGGTCATTCTGTCTATGATTGGCTTACGTGAGTGACAATCATATTAGTATGTTTGGTTAGAGCTAGCAGGGATTGGCTAAAGCTATAGTTTTTCCATTTGGGGGCAAGTCTGGACAAGTCCCAGGCTGTCCTTATTTGGTTATTGCCTGAGCTACTGTGGGACTGGCTCAGGCCTGGTACTGTATGTAGTTCCCCTCATCCTTGCCGTTGGGGGTGTTGGGGGCGTTGGTGATCGATTGCCCTTTGTTCGTGGCTTCCCCGGAAACTGTCTGTCTAGTTTCAAGAGGCAGGAACTGAGGCCTGGTCCTTAACTGAGTTATTAGGAGCCTGTCATGGTATTTGCCTGGCCTTCTCACCACATGGCAGAGCACTGACTCCTGCAAGTTGTCCTCTGGCCTCCACATCATACTGTAACTCACATGCACACACACAAGTAAATACATTTATAAAATGTAAAATGAAAGGTTTAAGGCATGAGCCGATTGAAGACATTTCAGATCTAGACCATATAACCGCATGTATTTGTTAAACGTTTTTCATAGGAACACACATGTCTTACTATAAAATGAGGTAGATCCCTGTGTGTTCTTCTGAGTTTTGAGGAATATATTATTTAAAGTCATGCACTTCAGACAGCTGTTTATCTCGAAGGCAACAAATAAGCTCTGATCACTTCTGTAGGCTGCTGGTATGGCAGGGTAGGAAGTGCATATTTAATCACAGTACACCCAGGCCAGGAGCTTCGGTGGCTGCAGAGAAGGCACAGAAGTGAGGAGCACACGCTGCTCTTGCAGAGGACCCAAGTTCAGTTCTCAGCACCCATGGCAAGCAGCTCACAACTACTTGTAACTCCAGCTCCAAGGGATCTGACACCTTCTTCTGACCTCCAAGGGAACCTGCGTTCACATGTACAAATCCCTACACACACACACACACACACACACACACACACACACACACACACATGCATAATTAAAAAGAAAATCTTAAAAAGTGCACACACAAAGCCAGGAGTCCAATCCCAAGCTCTCTCTCTCCACCTCAAAATATAGAACTCACACACATTTCTAGTAATTTTACTTTGTGAAGGCTGATATTTCCAACTGAATCATGTTTCTCAAAAACCAAGTAACAGTTTAAGATATGGGCAAATAATCTTAATATTTTGATAGTGCTTTCCATCTCTTTTCACACTAATTTTTAGAGTTTTACAGAATTCAGTTGTTTGGTGCTACTTATTCACATAAAGATTGAGGCTTTCTGAAGTGCATATTAATGAAGGAACCATTTACAGCTGCCAGAGGCCAGGCCTGGAAGTGCATACCAAAAGACCCAGCACTTAGGAGTGAGTCAGAGAAATGGCTAGCCTGGGCTACATAACAAGGCCCTTGTCTCAAAATAATATTTTTTTAAATGTATGCATTTCATAGCATTTATATTTTCAGGTATTTAAATTTAATTTTTACCTTTTTAATCTCACTCTGTCACTTTAGTAAGGATATCAATCAAAGAGATCACTGAGTAGTTAGTGAAAGCCAATGTTCCCCAAATGTGAGCTGCATCAGAGAACTGCTAGGCCCCAGCTCCAGAGTGCTTCCTTTGTAAGCCACAGTCAGTGCTGGTGATGTTAAGGAGACCACCATGCCTTAAGAGAATTATCTCAAGTTCAGATACATATGTAAATTAATGACTATTTCTGAAGTATTTGTGAGGATATTTGAAAATAATTTCTATATAATTTATTTTCTCAAGTATTAAATCTATATTGCCAAGTTACTGAACAGGCACTTCCTTTATGGCACCTTACCCCAATTACCTTAGCAAATATTAGGTCTGAATAGTCCTTTTACAGAAATTTGATTATAGTTTGAAACTCATATTGTACTGTAGCAAAATAATAGACATGAAATGTTAGTTTTGTGGTAAATAAACCAGATTGAACTCTCACACTTTAAAAAATGACCTTTGAATGTCTTATCTTTAGTTTTTGAACAACCCACTGATGGTGAAAGCCCCTTTTACTTTTTTCTCTTTAAAAATACTGTAGAGCCAAGTGTGGTGGTACACACCTGTAATCCCAGCACTTCGGAGGTGGAGGCAGGAAGATCAGGAGTTCGAGACCAATCTCAGCTACATAGTGAGTTCAAGGCCAGCCTGGACTACATGAGACCCCCTCCCCCAAACCACAACAACAAAACACACGCTCCACTATGGAATGTTTTGCTGTGCAATAGAAAATGGACATCTCAAAGGGGAAATGTGAAAAAAACCGTTTTCTAGTAAGATATTGTTAGGCAGGAGTTGGTTGGAAGTCTAGAAGACTGATAATAAAAAGAAGAATAAGCCTGGAGTCCCAGCACTCAGGAGGCGGAGGCAGGAAGATTGCTGGAAGTTTAAGGCCAGCATAAGCTACACAGCTTCCAAACCAGCCTGGGCTAAGACAGTGACAGCCTGTCAGAGAACTGGATAGGGATAGAGGTTGAGAAGGAGGAAAAGAGAAAGGGGACAAAAGACAGACACACACACACACACACACACACACACACACACACACACACACACGAACTGAGGAACTTTTATACTTAGGTGGGGAATAAAAGATGTCAAATGCTTTCACAACATGTGGAGCCCAAGGTGTTGAGCAGCATACTGAACTGAATCGTATTTCTTCACAGAGACTTTGCGGAAGGAAGATGTGTACAATATAGCCCTTTGCAGTATTCTGAGGTTTCTCTTTGGCTCTCCCAAAGTCTGTTGCATTCTCCGTTATCCACCGTCTCCCTGTGAGACAGCTGGGACACACATGCTTCCCAGTTCTGTCTTTATTTGACAGGAAAAGATTGCTGAGTGAGAAATATTTTGCTGTCAGTCAGTTTCAATAATGTCTTAGATCTGAAATGTTTGAATTTTAAATGCACTCTAATTGTTAAATAAAAGGCCTCATTTCCTGACAAAAGACTTTAAAACAGCTCCCTTCCAAGAAACTTACCGTGGTTTTATCTGAAGGATTTCCATAAATACAGAAAATGTCTCTCAGAGTTCATGAGATGAAGATAGAGGGAATGATTTGGGCTTTCATTTCTATGGGCCCAGGCTCTCTCACTCGAGTTTCTCTGGGAATCTTGAGAGTATTGTTGGGGCGCCAGTGTCTCCTAAGGATAATCTGGGGCCTGGGTGGTGACCGGTGGCTACAGTGCTACCGTGCAAACATGAGGAACTGAGTTTGGATTCCCAGGACCCACGTGTCGTGCATCTGTAACCTTAGTGTGGAGACAGTCAGAGGACTCCAGGGGCTTGTTGGCCAGCCAGTTTAGCTGAAACAGCAAGTTCAGGTGCAGTGACAGACCCTGACTCAAGAGACTAGGAGAACTGTAGAAGACACCCAGTGCTGACCTCTGGCCTACACACAGAGCACAGGCAAGCACACACACACACATAACCAGCTACACACCCCACAGACACATTATGAGCTTCTGGAAAAAGCCTCAGTATTTTAGCTTATTTACAGTTAAAAAGTAATTTGTTTACTCTCCAATTCTTTCATTAATATACATTGATCACATGAGCTAAGAGCATCTGGTGATCTTCAAAGCACAGCCCAGATCTCCTGAGTTTAAAATCAGAAATTGGCCAGGACGGTATTTACAAGGCAAGACTCCTGACTTCAGATGTATTTACAATAATGTATAAGTAGCGCCCTCACTAGCCGTAGACCAGACAGGAGCAGCCTCTGCTGTGCCTGATGTCCACATCCGTGTCAGAGCACACGTGACCCAGTGCAGACTGAGTGTGCCCTGCAAGAGACGTCCATCCATTTCAGACGCAGCAGTCTGCAAGTCTTTCTTTGTGTAAGAAAAATACATGGTAAATATTGTAGCTTTCTGTAAGTTTATCTGGCTGTATTTGTGTTGTAGATACCCCGCAGACGAACGTCACTCATGTAACCCAGCTGGAGAGAGACACCATCCTCGTGTGCTTGGATTGTAAGTGTCCATTTGTGTCCTCTCTGGGAAGAGTTCTCTCCTCAGACTGTTGAGTGACTTCTGTTTTCCTGTAGGTTGTATAAAAATTGTGAATCTCCAAGGAAGATTGAAATCCAGCAGGAAATTATCATCAGAGCTCACCTTCGATTTCCAGATAGAGTCCATAGGTGAGTCGTTGCTTTGTATTTCTTTGCATTGTGGACTGTTTCAAATGGTCTGTCTGGTAGTTGCTGACGTTGTGAATATATATTGTTAAGGCCTTTTCATTTGGATATAATTGCATGAGGTCACTGTCAGGCTTCCTTCTGTACATTCTCTAGTCTGTGCAATAGTCACATACACTGTAAATGGTTCCTTCCTTTCAGATGTGCCGTTCACAAAGTTAAATAGTATTCCTTACAACATGTCATGAGTTCACGTTTCCTCCAGAGTCCTATGGATTCCCTGCCGGGGCTTTAAAATCTGGCACTTGGTACATCCTCTGCGCTTGCAGTTGTTCCCTGCTGCTGCTCAGAGAGTTCCTGCAGCCAGGAGTAGTGATGCATCCATGCATCCCCAGAACTCAAGAGACTGAGATAGGAAGATTGTGAGCTCATGGCCAGCCTGGGCTACATAGCAAATTCCAGTCCAGCTCAGAAACCTAGCATCTCGAGACCCTCTCTCTAAAACATAAACAAAATTTACTTCTTGCCATTTTCTCATGAGTGGTTGTAGTCTCTGGAAAGGATTTCTGGCATATCAGTATCTTAAAGTGCTGAGAAAGTAAAACAAAGTGACCATGAAGTGCAGGGCTGGAGAAAAGAATAATTAGGATTAACATGCACAGGTTTGGGGTGGTTTTTTTAATGTCGTGCACAGATTTGGGGTTTGGGGTAGTTTTTTTTATGTATTTTGCCAATAAAATAGTTTTTCATGTACATACATTGGCAGAGGCCAAGGCCAAGAGCAAACAGTGTGTTTGTCAACACAGGTCCCAACAGAAGAATGGGGCAGAGAGAAGGACCAGAATAGGACCACATGTAAATGGAAACTTAGAGTGCTGTATGTCAGTGGGAAAATGATGCCAGCACCATTAGATTTCTTCAGGAAACAAATCAGATTTCTTCCTTCAGTTACACTGTATCAACGGTGTAAATATGGAACTGGAAGATAGAAACATGTAAAACTAAAATCGTCCTTATTTATGCCTGTATGCCTGTGCCCTGTGTCCCACTGTTTCTGCTTCTAATGCCATGCCTCAGAAAATATTGTGCAGGTTTTCAGAAACATGCACAAGAATGACTAGTGGGCCATTGTTTATAATAAGGAAAAATAGAAATAATTGTTCATCGTAACAAGTGGATGGCAGTAGGAAACTCCAACATAACGTTACCTTGACAATGTAGAACTGGGTTGAGAATTTAGCTCAGTGGTAAAGAGTTTGTCTAGTAAGCACAAGGCCCTGGGTTTGGTCCTCAGCTCCGGAAAAACAAACAAACAAACAAACAAACAAACAAAAACAAAAAAGACAATGTGGAACTAATTAATGTAAACACATCTGAGACTGATAAATGCAAAGTTGATGGCAGTGCTATCCGAGCAAGGAAGGCAGGCCAGATGAGATCTGGTAGGGTTGAGGGAATCTAGGAGTGTTTGTCCTTGTTTGGAGCAAAGGCAAATGGGGGAGAATATTTAGATTTGATAATTGAGAAGAGTGTGCATATGGCTTCTCTGCTGTTGTCTGTACTTCTGTGTGTTCATATGTTTTAGTTTTTAACTTAACAAAACAAATGTCTAGTGCATATTTTCAGTAAGTTTTTTATACCAAAAAGGTGAATGTACCATGTATATTAAATGTTTTGAATCCCAGCGGTAAGGACGCCATATCTGTGCAGTAGGGAGGTGGCGGTGGGACCATTGCTGTGCGGGAGAGGCAGGCGTGAAGGGTGCTTGTCACTGGGCTTCTGTACCGTTAGCAGTAACTGAGTTGTTCTTGCCCACTAGTTTGTCTACAAGACAGTGTTCTAGCTTTCTGGAAACATGGGATGCAAGGTCGAAGTTTTAGATCTAATGAGGTAAGCCGTCTTTTTTGAAGTGTGTTCATTAAGTAGTCATAAGGGGCCAGGCATAGTGTCATCTTAGTGTTAGGAGGCTTGGGCTGGAGGATCATTCGAGCTAAGAGTTTGGATCCAGCCTAGGCAGCAGAGTAAGACCTGTCTCCTTTTTTGTTTTTGGTTTTTAATTGAAAATAGATTCTTCTCTCATACAATACATCCCAACCACAGTTTCCCCTCCCTCCACTCCTCCTAGCTCTCCCGCCCCTTCCCCAGATCCACTCCCTCTCTGTTTCCTTTTCAGAAAAGCCTCCAAAAGTTGACAGCCAAACAGAACAAGATACAATAAGACTAGACACATACCCTCCCATTGAGGCTGGACAAGGCAGCCCAGTGAAGGAAGAGTCTGAGATACACCCACTCTACCGTTAGGAGTCCCACAGAAGCCCTGATGCCCATAAGACACACACAGAGGACCCGGTGTAGACCTCTGCAGACCCTGGGTTTGCTGTGTCAGTCTCTGTGAGCCCGTGTGGGCCCTGCTTAGTTGATTCTATGGCCATGTTCTGGTGTCCTCCCTTCCCTCTGATTCCTAGTCTTTCCTCCCGCTCTTCCAAGAGGTTCCCCAATCTCTGAGGGGAGGGACCCGATGGAGACCTCCAGTTTGGACTCTCTCCATGTAATGTCTGGCTGTGATGATACAAAATCTGTTTCAAGCAATTCTCTCAACACTTTGAAGTTCCTAAATGATCCCAGTGAAGCTCTGTTTATGGTGGCTGTGTTCAGTTCAGTGATGGGATCGGTAGCACATGCTCCGAGACTCTGGCGCCTTCTCTCCACTCATCAGCCAACCAGCTTCAGTCCATACTCCGTGTGCTTCCACACAACCACCCTCAGACTCCAACAAGAACCTCTGCCACTACTCACATGACCTCCCCAGACCCAGGACGCTCTGTCCTGCCTTAACAACAGTGACCCCCCGAAGCGCTGAGGAGCCATCTTGTCTCCTGATCCTTTGTTCATGTGACATGACTCTTGTCCCCTTTGTATAAGCGCTTCCTACTGTACAGAAATAACTCTAAGACACTGACGTCCTTAATTCAGCTTAGCCTTTCTGCTGGCAGTGCTGGGGTTAGCATGAGCAAGAAGAATGGTTGCCCCTAAAATATTATAGGCAGGTAAAACCGTCAAAAACTTCCCTGGGATCCCCAAGCCAATCTCAGGAGCATCACTTGAGAAGGTTGGAATAGAAAAGGGGGTTTGGGGGCAGAAAGAAGAAGGAAAGAAAGTTTGTCCAAAATCTTACATGGAGGCCTTTTTAAAACCACACAGTACACTTCCAAGAACGTCACATCCTTCCGACTGGCAGAGCCCTGCTTCCCTGGTAGTTACAGGCCCCAGCCACCATTGCTGAAGTGAAGGGGTTTCCTTCACCAGTGCCCTGTCACACCAGAGGAGAAGAGACACTGATGTCTGTAGAACAGCTCGTTGTAGGGCTTTAGTAAAATAAATTTCATTTCAACATCAAAATGAATGTTTAAGTTTCGGCCTATAACACACACTGAAGGGGCTTGTTGCTAGAGGCATCGTTTGGAATATTTTGTGTTCTATAAACACTGAGTTTCTCTTTTGTAGTCTCAGTCTTTATTCCTCAAGTGGTTAGTAATTAGTTGGTCACACTGAGGGAACGTCCACCAGGGAAGAAGTGGGAACCTGCTTGTTAGTCAGGAGCATGTCCCAGGCGTTAGACTGGCTTATACTTAGAGGGATGTGGGGAGAGACCATTCCTGTCCAGTCTACAGGACCAGAGAGAGCTGTGCCCAGCCAAGCGCACCTCTCCCCTGAAATCCCAGCTAACAAATTCAAACTCTCCGCTGGCTTTTAAATGTTCCTGTCAGACTGCATAGCAACCACTCACGTTAACATGAATAACAAGACACTTTGGATGAATAAAATGAATTTGTCATTAAAAGTTTCCCTGGAAGTCTGTGATCCAGCAAGTAATTTTCTTTCACCAGTATTTTAGGATTAATTCCAAATCCACCACATTTTTTCCTTAACTAAAAAATTGATGTGATTACAAACTTATAACACATGAATAATGAGGCCGAGACCTTTTCCATCCTACACATTGTGGGGGTTTGTGGGGTGTTGTTGTTGTTTGCTATAATGTTGCTCATGAACTATCCAAACAAGATTTTATATTGGAGTCCGGTATGATGCCACATACATAAAATCTCAGTACTCAAGAGACTGAGGCAGGAGGATCAGGAGTACAGGTCTATCCTGGGCTACATAGCAAGACTCTGTCTCAAAAGAAAGGAAGAATTTTTTAAATATTTTGTATCTCTAATTTGAGGAATTTTTAAAAATTATTTTTTTAACTAAACAGGTAACACAAGAAATTTCAGATAACACAAGAATTTTCAGGCTCCTTGGATCTGACAGGTACGAAGATGGGTTTTATGAAGTGACTGGTACTAAGTATGTTTTCCAGGTCCAGTGTAAAGCTGGTTACTCTTTCAAGAGAGTTGAAATTTCTGCATGTTGAACACTGTTTGTTCATTTTTTAACTATTGAAAGACAATCTTCCGAGTAGCGGGAACTCACGGGCCTGTTGGGGCTGTTTGCGTCAGTGGGACTGTTTGCCTCAGTCGTACTGTGGAGAGTGACTTCCAGCGAATGTGAACAAACAGAACTCTTTAGTTTTCATGCCAGATAAGATTTTGGACTTTTATTCTGAATTACCACCAGATTCTAAACTGCAGATTGTTTTAGGATTATCAGGAAGAACCAAGTTCCCCCACCCCCAAATTATTCCTATGTTATTGGTTTCTCCTCATCCCTCGCCCTTCACTCCCAAGTCCTAGAACAGCTTTGATCTAGAGGTAGGCAGTGGTGGGCACCTCCCAGAGCTGGACCCAGCCCTGTAATCATAGGGCCTGGAAGTGGGTTCTGCCCATGGTCAGTGGGCAGCATTTAGAGAGGTCGCTAACAGAGAGGCGGGCACGGGGATCTTGTTTTCAGCTGATGTTAGTTTTCATAAAGAAATGACTTTGTGCCCTTGTGTTTCTTCTTACTTCTAGGGTTGTGGTTTTGGAAAGTAGACCAACTGAGAACCCAACAGCAAATAGCAATTTATACATTTTGGCGGGTCATGAAAACAGCTACTGAAGACGTGGTGTTCTTGACAGTGACCTGTAGGGACAGTGACCAGGCTGCTGAGCGTCGGTGGATGCGTGGAGCTGTGCAGAGAGAGGCCGCAGGCCTGGTTTCAGTCCCTTCTGAGCTGTGGCATGAGGCCGACGGGGGGCTTTGTGTTTAGTGGTATGACGTATTTAGCATATTGAACCACACAAGTGCTTAATCCATTGTTATGTAATGTTTGTACATATAAGCAGTATTTTTCTGTGAAACTTCATTTGCTGAAGACATACACTAAGAATTGATGTAGATAATGTACTTTTATGAGATGTAAAAGTGTCTTATCTGTACAGATGTAAATGTTGATTAAAATGCAACTGGGGTAAATATTTTAAGAATTCTTTAGTATATTCTTGGGTGTGGTTATATTACAAAATGGGATGCTGGCAATGAAACACATTTAACACTATTGTATTTTTATTATATGTAATTTAGTAATATGGATATAAATCTTGTAACTTTTAAAATGGTAACGAGCTGTAATCATTTTATAATCTTGTTTTCAATTTTAATGCAAGTGTACTGGTGTTTCCTTGCACAGAGTATTGCTATGTGATGGATGAGTCACAAAGAAAGCTGTGACGCTGGGAATATGCATTTGGTTCTACAACGTCTTTTTTACATGGATTTGGATTGTTTTCTATGTGAAACAAACCGATTAACCCCCTGTTGTAGTAACTGATCTTTTTCTATTTAAGTGGAATCGTGTAAGATTGCTTGTCTATGCTTAGGTACACCTTTGAAAAAGACTTAAATCACAGAATGGCGGTACCGTGATAGAACACTGAAGTTGTCGTCTGGGTTCCAGTGTGCACGGAGACGGAATAGCACTGTTCAGGAGTCCACACTAGACATTTCACAGAATCACACTGAAAAACTGTAACATTCCAGAGTGAAGTGATCAAATTTCTCATGGAATTTTTACTTTTGTTGGCCTTATTTTATCATCATTTTCATATTTCTTTTGATTTAGAGTATTAATACATGGCCAAAATAATTTAGTTACTACCTCATATAAACATTATAATGGTTACTACACATCACAGGAACTTAGTTTGGTGAAAATCATTTTTGATTGGTTTTTTTCCAATGAAATGTATCTATCTTACCAAGATAGATATCAAGTTGTAGCAAATGCACACTTCTGGCTCTTTTGGTATATGTTCTTTATATTTTGATGTGAGTATGTATACACTAAGAACAAACTAAATTGTGATTTATGCTCTTCATTTATTCTAAGTGATAATGGTTTTAAACATGTTCCTGATTGTACATACTGTAAAATAAACATGTTTTTTAACATGCTGTTGAGTAGTTGATTGTCTTCTGGCTTAACAGCATTAAGGGGAAATGCTTTGTTTTGACTTAAATCTTAAATATCCAATTCTCCCCCAATAGTCATCATTATTTGACCTGTATTTTTAATGTAATATTCCCGCATTTGAGAAAAGGACATCTTTTGTAGATTCTTGTATTCTTGTCAGGAAAATCAAATTCATAACGTTTTAGTTAGAACAAGAGTTGGCAATTAATATCCTAGCCAAATCTAGCCCACCCCATTTTTGTCAATAAAGTTTTATGAGAACAAGGCCCCCCCTATGTATTGACCTGTTGTCTAAGGTTCATATTCAGTATCAGACTTGAGTGGTTTCAGAGGAACAGTCTGGCCTGCAAAGCTCAAGTGTCTATTGTCAGGCCCTTTACAGAACGTAGTTTGGCATGGCCTGGGATAAGACAGCCGAGGAGTGTTGGGGAACGCAGTTCTGAAGGTCAGGAATGGGAAGATGAAGTGGGAAGAACTTGGTTGGGTGACCAAGAGTTGCTGTTTCTACTGATTCTTCCCCAACCTGGTACGGCCACCTTGGAGCATTCATTTCCGAGCCATGTATGTGTCTAGAATCAGAGCAATTACGGATGTTATTTCCCTAATACATTATGAATAACCAACATTAATTTTTTAATCCACTTTTATGAGAATAACCACTAACTAGCTGAAAAGCAGACTTGAGGGCAAGCTTTTGAGAAACCAGAATCTGCTCTTCACGTTGGTGACCAGGGCGGGTGATGTCCTAAACCTCAGCTGGTGTTTACTCCACTTTCCAATACCTGTAGGCTACGTCTTGGGAGTGTTCACTACATTAAACCGCCAAGCACTTAGAAATACTGTCCCTTCCCTAAACACGTATCTAACTGGTTGCTTATTAATCGTAAGCTTTCACAAAATATCCTTGGAATCAAACTCTTTAGGAGTAAGGCCCAATAACCTTTGCTTTTATGACGTATAAATTATTCTGATATGCCCCACGGAGTAAGAACTGCTGGTATAGATTAAATTTAAGTCAACATTTCTGAATGTGGCCCAAGGATCACTGGTTTCAGAGAATCATTTAGGTGACAGATCCAAGGCTCTGCAAAAGAGATCCACTCACACAATCTTGTCTTCGTTAACATTCAGGATATCTTTCTTCTTAACTGTGTCCTGGTTTTGAAAAAGGCAGTTGTTTGTGGGTGTTTTGACATGTCTGAGTCCTGTTTTAGTAGAGACCACAAAAATGAAGGTTTAGTCGTTTCCATCATGACTAGCACAGAAGGAAAGGGTGGGGTACGGAGTGGGTAGCCTGTAACCACCGAAAGGACTTCTAATATCTGTTGGTGATTTCCTATTGAGGTACTTTTCCAGCTTTGGAGAAAGGACAGAAATCCATCCAGGGAGTGTGTTTGGGTAAAATGAAGGTAAATAGTAGAAGTAAAAAGTGGTCAAGCATGCCTGTAACTCCAAAGGAAGGTCAAAAGTTCAAGGCCAGGCTGTGTAGAGAAGGTGCTCTCATGCATTTCCTCTCTCCCTCTCCCTCCATATATATGTACACACACACATATAAGAACATACATATACTTTTTTGTTTTCTTGTTTTTTTGGTTTTTTTCGAGACAGGGTTTCTCTGTGTAGCTTTGCACCTTTCCTGGAGCTCACTTGGTAGCCCAGGCTGGCCTCGAACTCACAGAGATCCGCCTGCCTCTGCCTCCAGAGTGCTGGGATTAAAGGCGTGCGCCACCACCGCCCGGCAACATATACTTTTTATATATGTATGTATATATATCATTATATATATATATATATCATACATACACAAACATTAACAAAAGATACTTCGATGGTGCTTTAGGGAAAGAGAAACTTTTATATAGACAGCTGTAGACAGTGTTGGCAGAGGAAAAGAAACTTTTGATATAAGGGGGTGGTCTGGTAGTGGAGATGTTATAGTTTAGACATGCAGAAATGCTGCATGCTCAAGGAACAGTGACATTGAACACAGTGGAGCCTATAGACAAAGGACCAGGCACAGTGCTGGAGAACGAGGGTGGGCCAGTGAAGAGTCTCTGTATCGAGAAGTAGCTTGGAGAAACCCGGAGTGTGCACATGTCACCCCAACACTTAGTATTGGGATGTGTAAAGACGGGACACTCAGTTCAAGTGTCTTCCTTGGCTGCACAGCAAGTTCCAGGCCAGCCTGGGAAACATGAGATCCTATCTCACAAAAGGTGGAGTGGAGCCCAGTCATGGTGGCAAAGGCAGGCAAATCCTGAGGCCAGCCTTTTGTACTTTGCAAGTTTGAGGACAACCAGGACTGAATCGAGAGACCCTGTCTCAGAAAAATAAAAATAAAAATAAGATAGGTGGCAGGCTGGAGATATGACTCAGTGGATAACGCGTTTTCTGTGCAAGTGTAAAGACCTGGGTTTGAATCCCTGGAACTCATGTAACACCCGGGCTCAACAGCAGTCATTTGTAACCCTAATGCTCTTGGGGCAAGATGGAGAGGCAGGACAATCTCCCTAAATTCATAGGCCAGCCACTCGGTCATACACAAAAGCAAAGACCCTGTCTCAAGTTGGAAAGCAAGGAAGACACCCAAGGCCACACACAAACACACACTCACAGGAGTCCAGTAAAAATGGAAACAGGCCAACAGGTTTGGACATAAAGTGACTTGGTACACCTGATGAGAAATGTTTTCTAGCAGAAGGGCAGAAACCATATAAAAGCATGTAGGTGTGAGTTTAGATGAACTTAGCGGAATTGTGTGTCTGGTCTTGAAAGAGGAGCGAGATGCATGTGGTTGCTGGTTTAATTTTGTTTAAAATGTGATGTTTGAGCATACTCATGAGAAAATGGGTGGTGAGGTAGAGGAGGAGACACCTGTAGGGAAGAAGGAACGTTCAGACATATATATATATATGACAAAGAGAAGCAAAGCATATGATAGGTGTTTTGTGTGCGTGCCTTGACATTCGGTTTATTCTGTGGTAACGACTCAAATTCTCTTTCCTGAGGTTAACACGTTTGTCTCCATCCGATGATGTTTGCCTCGCTTCCTTCTACACTGGGGTGACCAACCTTGTCCCTACTCTGAATCCGCCCGGGACTCCGGAGCACCGCTGCTGAGTTAACGAAAAAGGTGTTCATGAGCCAGCCACGCCTGATGCCTCAGAACCTGACTTCCGAACAGCCCAAGGTAAAAGGAGCTAAGAGTGATGGATGACTAACTGAAGGCTGCCCTGGCAGGGAACAAACCGAGCAGGCGAGCTCTGGGTGGAAACCTTTGTCCGGAAGCTGCGCGGCCTGCGCGTCCCGGTTGCCCCGGCGACGCCGCTGCGGCTGGGTCTCTCGGGAGTTCCCGTGGCTGCAGCGGACAGACTGACGGACGGCGCGGGCTGGGGTTGCTCACGGCTGTACACTGCGCCACCCTCGCCACACCGAGTCTGTGCCGTAAGTGCGGGTTCCTAGGCCGGGGACGGTGCAGAGAGCGGGGGCTGCGGGGCTCCGGAGGACGGGAGCGGGCGCACCCCCCGGGAGAGCCAGCCACTCGTGGGCCGTGGGGATGCCCGGGAGGGACACCGGCGGGTGCGCCTGTGCATCTAGAGACCGCGTGTGGCCTGGACGCGGGGAAAAGTCAGTGACTGGCTCAGAGGCTTGGAAACGAAACGAGTGCCTCCCAAACTTCCAGGTCTTTTGTGTGCACACCCGAAGCGTGGGGCACACACAAAACGTTGTGCAGATTCTGTAAACGACGTGGCGAGCTAGTTTCGAGAGTTCTAACGCGATCGACTGTGTTGACGCGAACACCTCTATGCGCAGGTGTGGGCGTTTTAAATTGTACCTCGGTGAGGCAGGTCGGAATGCTGCGTCTGTGGAGTCCATTTCCCCGTCAAGTTTATTAAACATAAGTGCGTTTTTGGTTTCATTGGAAACAGGTGACAGTTTGCGGTGGGCGGCATCCCTGAGTGATCTTCCCTGGCTTTGAAACTGTCCTTACTTTCCCCTCAACATTCCTGAAGCCAGGCTTTGGTTCGGTTGATTGGTTTGTTTTTTAAGAGTTTCCTGTTAGATCTTAGATGAGGAAAGTCGGTTTTTCCACCTTATTTTTTCCTGCTCACCGCTTCCTCCCTGTCTTAATTTGTTTGCCTGTGTATTCCTTGTGCTTCCTTAAGCCCTCGGGACTATAAAGTGAAACAGTCGTGAAAATGATCCTCCAAGTGTTCTTTCCTCCTGTGAACCTTATTCTGTAAATCCTTAACAGTAAGGGAATTCCATGGAAGCTTTCCAATGAATTTAAAAATTTCAGTCAAGTATCGCTTACTCCTCTACCTGTCTGTCCATGCGTGTCTTTTTGCAGTGTGGGTGGCCCCCAGCCTGCTCCTGTTTTTGTAGACAGAACTCCATTAACTCAAGAGTCAAATACTTCATGAATTCTGAAGTTAGCATGGAAGGTATACCCCTTCAAGCTGAAGGTGACTGATAACTATTCGAAAACGTTTTCCATCAGTAGCTGTATCTATCCATTTAATCTTGCCCAAATATTGTGCTAATAGTAATCAACATGTACGGTGGCTTTTGCTTTTAAAAAGAGAAAAAGAAGATTAGAAAGTGAAACTTTAATAAGATGTAAAAGCCTACTGTATGCCAGAGAATAGGGAGGGTTTTGATGGAAATCCAGTGTGATGAGTAATGTAAGGATTGGGGGTGGGGGTGGGGGGTAAGCATCATGTGTGTCCAGAAAAGAGCCCTGCCTTTGGGGATTGGGACATTTGAGTTGAACTGTGAAAAATGAAGAGATTGGAAATACGATCCTGAAGGGTCAGACATTCCAGACTGAGAAATAAGAGAGGAGGCTGAAGGTGTTTGGGAAGAAATCTGAGAGACAAAATAGGAAAGCTAAATAAGGGTGAGGTAAAAAGAACTGTAAATACCATGCTATCGTTTGAAGTTTATTCTGTGGCCTTTAGAGGCCATAATGTACTTTAAAGAAAAAAAAAAATTGTACTGGGAATTGAGATGACTCAGTTCCTAGGAATGCTTGCTGTCCCTGCAGAGGACCTGAGTCTGGTTCCCAGTTCCCCGGCTGGGCAACTCACAACCACTTTAACCGTTCCAGGGCGGTGGCTCTCAGCCTTCCTAATGCTTCAGCCCTTCAATACAGTTCCTCACGTTGTGAGGACCCCAACTATAAACTTACTTTTTTTGCTACTTCATAGCTGTAATTTTGCTACTGTTGGGGCTGGAGAGACGGCTCAGAGGTTAAGGGCACTGGCTGCTCTTCCAGAGGTCCTGAGTTCAATTCCCAGCAACCACATAGTGGCTCACAACCATCTGTAATGAGATCTGGTGCCCTCTTCTGGCTTGCAGGCATACATGCAGAGCACCCATACATAAAATATAAATAAATAAAATTTAAAAAAAAAAATTTTGCTACTGTTATGAGTAGTGATGTAAATGTCTGTGTTTTCCAATGGTCCTAGGAGACCTCTGTGAAGGATCGTGATGCACAGGTTGAGAACCACAGTTCTAGGGGACACCCTGCTCTGGCCTGTGTGGACACCCACACACATGGCGCATGCACACACACAAATCACACATTCACACAGCACACACACACACACACACACACACACACACACACACACACAAGTAAAAATAAATCTTCTTAAGCCGGGTGGTGGTGGCCCACGCCTTTAATCCCAGCACTCAGGAGGCAGAACCAGGCGGATCTCTGTGAGTTCGAGGCCAGCCTGGTCTACCAAGTGAGTTCCAGGAAAGGCGCAAAGCTACACAGAGAAACCCTGTCTCGAAAAACCAAATAAATAAATAAATACATAAATAAATAAATAAATAAATCTTCTTAAAACTTTATTATTGATGTGTGAGCATGCCACAGTGTGTGTGCAGAGGTCAGAGCTTTGTGGAGTTAATTCTTCCACCTTTATAGGAACTCCGGGGATTGAACTCAGGTCCCAAGGCTTGCCTGGCTAGTGCTGTAGGAAGCTGTTGAGCCCTCTTCCTCCTCCTCTTCCTCCTCCTCCTCCTCCTCTTTTTATTTTAACATCACCACAGTACAGACGACCAAAATCAAGAAATTTAAAATCATATCCACACACGGTATTTAGACTTTTCCGGTTGCCCTGGTATTGCTCTTTGCAAACCTTTTCCCCACAGCAGAAGGGAATTCAGGATCTCACACTGCGTTTCCTTTCCAATCTCTGTGAATCTGGAGCAGTGTTTTGACCTTTGTCCTTCCTGACCTTGGCATTTTCAGGAAGAGTACAGGACCGTTATCTGTAGGAGCCGTTTATTATGACGATGCCTGCCAAAAACCAACACAACGGAGATGCCATGTCTGCCTACGTGTTTTATATTTTCTAGAAACTTTATGTCTCTAGAAGTGTACCATATGTGCGGGTGGGTGTGTATCTAGCTACTCTGACCTAGCTTTACGTTCCTAGATTTTGGTTTTTGTTTGTTTATTTTGTCTTGTGTCTTCTGTTTTTATGTGTTTTGTTTGTTGTATTGGGGGTGGGCGGAAGGGTCAGTGTTTTGAAATAGGGTCTTGCAACATAACCCAGGCTAGCCTCCGGTTCTCAATCCTCCTCCCTCAGCCTCCCAAGTAAAAATGGAACCTCACTATGCTCTATGAGGTCACTGTCTCAGGAGGCCCATTTATTATTCCTTTCATATGGCTATTCAGTTGTCCTGACATCATTTGCTGAAGAGTCTTCTGTCCCCACTGAAGCACTTTGGCACCATTATCGAAAGACAATTAGCAAGAGCTGCGACTTGAAATTGCCGTGACGCTGCCAAACTTACATTGAAATGTAATTACCGTTGGCCATGTCGGGAGACGGGACCTTCAAGAGGTAATTAGACCCTGAGGCCTCATGGGTAGGATGCATGCAGTTATTAATAAATGCATGAGTTCAGCCCTCCTTTGCTCTTAGCTTCCCACCTCCCATCATTCGACAGAGCAAGAAAATACCAGTGTCTTCATACTGGACTTCCCAGACTCCAGAACTTTAGTACATGTCTATTCATTATAAATTATCCAGTCTCAGGTGTGGTATTATAGCATCACAAGATAAACTAAAGCAAGCATAAATGTAAAAAGCTACTTCTTGACTCAGTGCTATGTTCCATGGATATATATGTCTTTTTTCTTTTGTTTTGTTTTTCTAGACAGGGTTTCTCTGTGTAACAATCCTGGCTGTCCAGGAACTTGCTTTATAGACCAGGCTGACCTCGAACTCACAGAGATCTGCCTGCCTCTGCTTCCTAAGTGCTGGGATTAAAGGCATTCACCACCACTGCCCAGTTAATAATATGTCTTTATGCCCATGTCTCTCTCTGACTTGATTTATTATACCTTTATTAAAATAAATCATAGCATTAATAAAATTTGAGTGCAGGTATTATAAATCTCCCAAGTTTATATTTATTGTGACTATTCAGAATCCTGAGCATTGTCATATAAATTTCAAATTCATCTAATCAACTTCTATTTTTAAAAAAGCCTTGGGGCGGTGGTGGCACACACCTTTAATCCCAGCACTTAGGAAGCAGAGGCAGGCGGATCTCTGTGAGTTCGAGGCCAGCCTGGGCTACAGAGTGAGTTCCAGGAAAGGTGCAAAGCTACACAGAGAAACCCTGTCTCGAAAAACAAAAAAACAAAAACAAAAAAGCCTATTGACAGCCAGGAGTTCATGCTTATAATCATTAATTGGGCAGCTGAGCAGGAGGATTGCCACAGTTTGAGGCCACACTGGGCTACAGAGTAAAATGTTGTCTCACGAACCAAAAACAAAACAAAATGTCTTTCCTAAGAATTGACATCCTCTTGAGTTTTCCATCTGTAAATTTAACATTTTTCTCCATTTGTTTTGGGGTTTCTTTTAATTTCTCCTGTTATGTTTCATAATTTTTAATGTGTAAGTCTTGAACATCACTTGTTAAATTTATTTCTAAGTATTTTTCACATCACCAGAATTAGAATTGTTTTCTTCATTATATTTTCAAGTGGTTGGCAGTCTAGAAATTCAGCTGACCATTGTATATCAGTATTGTATACTGATCCTGCATCCACTGCATTGCAAACTGGGTCATTAGATCTATAATAAATTTTTGTTCATTTATTAGCGCTTTCTACATGCAATAATGGCAACTTTGCTTTTCATTTCCAATTTACACACCTTTAATTTCTTTAGTTGTGCCATTGTAGTGGTAAGAACTTCTAATAAATCATTAAAAATAAATGATAAAGCTGGGGGCGGGCGGCAGCACACACACCTTTAATCCCAGCACTAGTGGGGTGGAGGTAGGCAGGTGGATCTCTGTGAGTTCCAGGGATACATAATGAGACTTTGACTTAAAAAGAAAGAAAGAAAGAAAGAAAGAAAGAAAGAAAGAAAGAAAGAAAGAAAGAAAGAAAGAAAGAAAGAAAAGAAAGAAAGAAAGAAAAGAAAAGAAAAAAGAAAAGAAGAAACAAAGGATGAACCAGTGTATATTCTGAGTCCTGAGAGAAAGCATCCAGTGTTTCATCACTAAGAATGGCATTGACTGGGTAGGTTTTAGACACATACCCTTGAAATTCCATCCCTTCTATTCTTAATTTGTTGAGATATTTTTCATAGATAACTATTGAGTTTGTCAAATGTCTTTTCCATATCTACTGAGATAAGCCTGTGAATTCTGTCTTTTCTATTTGTTTAACCTTTTTTTTTTTTTTTTTACATTATTGACTTTCAGATATTAAACCAACTTTGCATTTCTGAGGTAAACCCCATGTCATAAAATCCTTTTCATGTGTGTCTGTAGTAGTTTGGGTAGACATTTTGTTGAGTGT
>CABHPP010148875.1:57228-77932 GCA_902168425.1 Peromyscus attwateri | reverse complement strand
AGTTGGGTTTCCGCTGCGTAGAATTCCTAGGACTAGACCACAGAGCCTTTCTTCTCGACAGGGATGCTCTGGAGAGCTGTGAGACTGGGCTGGGTGAACCTCTTGGAAATCAGCTAGGGAGTCTCTTTCTCTTCCTGTGTGTCTTTCTAAGGGCTTCTGCTCCTGATGAGCATCCAAGTGGTAACAAATACATGAAGAAAGAAAGCAGCCACCCTCAACTCCTCTGAGCCACAGACTAGCTTCTAGAACAACAAATCCACATGCGGGTGGGGGGGGGGGGTGAGCGGGCTCAGGCTTGGAGAACACAGAGCCTTTGATGGTCCGAGCTTGACCTTAATTTTGCTGAACTCTTGACCACGATACCTCCTAAGAAGTGCCAGTTAAATATGTTGACTGAGAAGTTGCAACTAGTGGAACCCAAGTCTTTGCCATTTTATTCAAAAATGTTTACTTCATGTTTCCCTATTAAATATAAGCAACTTCCCCTTGTATATATTTGAACCACATTCACACAATGTGTTCCCCATCAACATTTGAATTATGGGCACAGGCCCTGAAATGTTAGTTTTGTGCTAAGATAAATACTGGAATAATATTCACTCTGCTTTTGTGAAGTGCTCAGCAATGGAAGAGCTGAGCACCATTTGCTTTGTTAAGTAACAAAAGGATAAGCCCAGGGAAAGATCAAAATGGCTTCCCGGGACGCTTCCACTGCTCTGTCAGGGCCTCTAAGGATGATACACCAGGTTCTCTGGTGACAACAGAAAGTCCCTGAGGCTCCAAGTCTAGCCCTGGGGGACTGACAATGTCCACTGTGTGTACCAGCCACCTGCCACCGCTATCCACAACTGAAGGGGTAGTGTGACTGAAGCCCCAATACCAAAGCCAACACAAGCTTCATGGAACTCTAGAGAGAAAATGGAAGAGAGAAAGGGGAAGAATGAGATGGAGGTCAGGTAACAAGCGCCAGGGAAGAAATCTCCTTTCCCTTCCTATTTGGGGGCCCTGACCAGGAAAGCCCTGAGCCACCCTGTGCCATACCCCTGTGCCCCCCTCGGGTGGCTCACTCAAAGCCTGCTGCAGAACTCAAGAACCTTAGCAATGGTCAGGACACCTGCTCCTCCGCACATCATGCAGTCAGTGGTTGTGAATCTGGGGAGAGCACTCAATCTAGGCCATGCACAGTCAGCAGCCTGCCTCACTGTGGTGATGCCTATCCTTCTGGCCATTTTGAGAAACTTCACATACTGCCAAGCTGAGTCCGAGGACCTCCAGTTGCCAATGAGGGACCCTGGTGTGATGGCAAGAGGCTACATTCTGCTCATCCTTTCCCTTGGATTAATTTTTTTTCTGGCATCATAATACAAGTTTGTGAGGAAACTGGAGTGTGTATGAAAAGACCCATTTTTTTTTTTTTTTTGGTTTTTCGAGACAGGGTTTCTCTGTGTAGCTTTGCGCCTTTCCTGGAGCTCACTTGGTAGCCCAGGCTGGCCTCAAACTCACAGAGATCCGCCTGCCTCTGCCTCCCGAGTGCTGGGATTAAAGGCGTGCGCCACCAACGCCCGGCGAAAAGACCCATTTTACAGGTGTGGAAACTGAGGCTCAGTCTCCTCATAGCCCCCCCCCCCCCCCGCAGAGCTTGCCTACGAGTTGCATCACCAGAGCCTTCCCTCTGGTCTCTGTGAATTATGAAAAGAGGGGGGCCCAGGCCGTCATAAACAACCTACCCCAAAGCATCTCAGGAATGCCATCCCCTCTGCTACAAAATAAGGGATGGCCCTAATTCTCCTCACAGTTGTTACTGCCCTCCAGTTATTAGACTATCATGACCCCTTCCAGTTCAGCTTTTAACCTCAGCAGCCTTTTCAAACACAAAGGGCCATGCCCAGCTGACAGCCACGGACCACAGCCAGGGAGCACCTGCTGCTGTGGCCGCCCCCTTCTCATAGCCCCACGTGGCCTTCACCCCCTGGAGCTGGACAAGAGCACCACAGTGCCTGAGACCAGCAGCTTCTCTCCGCCCTGCCCAGCAGGCTCGCTTCTCTGAGGGAAAGCATGGCGCACTTGGCTCTGACTTGGAAAGCATTAGGGTCTGCTCATCTGAGCTCTGTTCAATTACTCCTATTAAATGCATGAGCGAAACACATAGCTGGTGGCTTGGATTCTTGTTAAGCAAAATAAATGGGTTTCTATTTCAAATTGGAAGACATCTCTAACCAAAGGATCCAGACGAATGAAGTAACTTTAGACCTTTCCCTCTTCCACAGTGCTTCCCTCAGAGGAGAAATGTGCCTGCTTCACCAGAACCCTGGGCCGTTGCTGATCTGCTCGGCCTAAACCCAGCTAATTAAATTAAGTCACTGCCACCTCGCTCCTGACTGGGTGAAGAGGGGGCTCATAAATTATGTTGCCCTGAGCTCCCCTCAAATTGCCTGTCCCCAAAGAGGGCTTTACCATTTGAGACAGCGCATCCAAAAGCAGTGTGAGATGGTGAGGCCCTCATAATTGGTCCTTGCCCCTGCCCTGCCGGTGGAGAAATAATGAGCAGCCAAAGCTAGAGGGCTCAGCAATGCAAAGGGGCTTGGGCAGAGCTCAGGCCAGGGGCCAGCCAGGCTTGCCTGCAAGTACAGCAATCCAGGGAGCCACAATGCAGATGGGCGGCACTAGAGCCTCCCAGGCGCGATACACCATCCTGAACCTACTCCTCGATATACTGTCCTGAACACACTTTTCAGAGCCCACAAGCCACACTAGTAAGTGGTGACCTGGACAAGGGGCAGCCAGCTGATCCTGTAGGTAGTATCAAGGCCTCAGCCTGCACCGTAGGTCAATGCGCCACACAGACCCAGCAGTCCTGTGAGAGCAGCGTGGGGCTGGGTGCTGAGAAGGCCTTGGCACGCAGAGCCCCAGAGTGGCAGCTCACATGCCTAGCAGCTCTCAGAAGCTGCCGCAGAGCAAGGAAGAAAAGGAACAGAAATGACCCTTGAGAATCCCATCCAGTCACCCAAGGGACCTTCACGAGCACTTCAAATGCCCAGGGGAGTGTGGGGTGTCCAGATCATGTCTCTGTTTCTCTGTGTTCCCAGCAGAAGTTACTATTTTTCTGCCAAAGCAAAGAAAAAAGCTCTCCATCACTTTAGCAACGGGAGTGGCCCCCATTATGTGCAGGAAAATCCCCTGGGTGTGTCAGGGGGAAGATCAGCAAGAAACGTGCAGGCAGGAAAGTAAAAATGCAGGCAGGCCTGGGATGGGAAGTTTGCAGAGCGCTAATCCCCCTGCACCAAGGGACTGATTTTAACAAGGCAGGCAGTTTGCGAGGCGATGCTGGTTGACTCACATGTGCTGCCGTGGCAGGCTCTTCTGCTTTGTTCTGTGTTCAGAATTTTCACGTTCCAGGCTCTCTGATCAGAATGTGACTGCGCTGTGGAAGCCAGCTCCATTTTGCACAACTCGACTTGAGAGACAGTTTTATATGTCACTTCTTTGCAACGCGCTGCCACTCAAGAGGCAGGATGTGGAGGGTAGTTTCAGGTTCCCTCCCCATCCACATCTGCCTCTGCTCCCCTGTGAGCCAGGAGAGCACCCTGGGAAAGGAGCTGAGCCCCTCACCCCACCCCCAGCTGAGGAACAGCCTGATAATTGGGCTGTGCGGCGAGGAAAACCCAAAGGCCACGGGGGAGCCAGGGCAGGTCCCTCCCCACGCTGCCGTCTAGAACTGCTCTCCCGGGACTTAGACAATGGCTGTAATAGCAGCCATTACAGAGCACCATGCACCAGGCACTGTGCCAGGCACTTTACATGCACCATTTCATTTAATCCTCGTAGCGACTCTGTGAGGTGGGCACCATTATCCCCTATCACAGACAAAGAAACTGAGGCTTAGAAGAGCCGAGAAAGTTGGCCAAGGTCCCACGGCTGACCACTGATTAGAGCTGGCTTTCCTGTGCAGGATTAATTCCCAAAGGCTGTTGCCCTCCTGTTGGCCTGTCTCCTGGGTATGTGTCTCCTCCACGCTCTACTCTCTGGCTGGGCTAGGGGAGACCACTGCTCTGCACTAGAAAAGACGGGAGCAAGACACGGAGCACAGAGCAAGCAGCTAGGGCAATGGCCTCCCCCTTTGCCTAGACCAGTCCCAGCAAGCTGCTGGGAAGACTGACTCCCGTATGTGCCTTGGACAAAACTGCCACAGTACTCCCACAAACCCCAAGTTGGGTAGCAGTACAGTACCCCACGGAGCCTGAGGGGTCTGGCTCGGTGCCAGAAACAGCAGGGACATCAGAAAGTTTTTTTTCTTCTGTTCCACCCCACCATGTCTACCACGGGGCTGAAGACAGCAGGCTAGGCCACTTGGTGAGTCAACAGAGGGGTGTGGGTGACGCCAGGAAATGGAGCTGAAAATTGACCTTCTCCCCGGAGTCACTGCTGACATAGCACTGGTCGTGTGGCATGCATTGGCCAGTGGCTTAATACCCTGTAAAAAGGGGGCAAAACAGCTGCTCCTGTGTGTGTCCTGACCAGCATCGGAAAACCCACCAGTCTCCCTAGTAAGGGAAACCAGTTGACAACGTCTCACGAAGCCATCACCATGGTAGAAGCCGAACCCAAGCAAGGGCCGCCTGATGAGGTGGCCACACCCTCCCCAGCCTTCATCATTGCTCTCAGCCCCCCTAGATAAACACATGCTGAATGACACTCACTTTGAAATCCAAATCTAGAGACGAAATCCCGGCGTTGTCAGGAATCATCACACAGGATGGAGCATGACTTCCAGGGTGTGGCCACCCCCAGCCAAAGCAGCTACATCTGCTAGCATTTCATCAACATGGTCAAGTTTGACTTTCAGCTGACCTTGAAATTCAGACTCCAGCAGAGAAAAGGTGTGGGTAGGGGATAGGAGCCAAGGGAAAGTCGCGAAAGGAAGCAGAAATAAAACAAGCTGGGACTGCTCTGTGTCCCCCCAAATTAAAACCAAATGAATATATCAAAGGGCCTTCCCCCAGCTGTTTGGGCTCTAACACATCCTTGCTTTAATCAAGTCCTTGAGAGAGAAAGCTGCAGGTGCCCACAATTTCCTACCTGCTTCGCCGGCCCATCTAGGCCTGTGCCTGGGAGCTGTTTGGGGGCCCCTTTCTCAAATACACAAGCCCTTCTGGGGTGCCCTCTCCCCAAGCCATGCCAGACTCCCTGGGTGCTGACAAGGCATCTGGAACCTTAACCAATCAGGCCCTGAGAACCGAAGCTGGTAGTTTGTGGAAGGCAACAGAGGGCATCTCCACATGGGCCCTGGCTCAGACAAACCAGACCACTCAGGACACAGCTGCCACAGGATAGGCAAAGGACATCGGGGAGTACCAATTAAAGCTAAGGGTGCAATATTGCCTTCCACCTCATGGTACTTCCAGAGGCTGGAGACAGAGAGAGCCCCTGATAGAGGCAGGAGGGCCTCCCACCCTTACTGTGTACCAGGCCAGTTCTATCCCTCACTTGAGCCCTAGATGCCTCCACAGCACAAGACTAGAAAAGATATAAATAATGAGCCTTTCCCCCCATACCCTGGACGTTTATAGACAGATGTGTGCCTAGCTTCTGATTTTATCAAGACTCTTCATTTCAGCCTGACAAGAGCCCCTAAGGGGTAGGACTGTGGAGGACCCTTTTCAGAGAAGGGAGGTGAGCTTCCCAGGGCCACACAGCTGGCTGGCATGGGACTTCTTGCTAGGTGCCATGCCAGGCTTCCACACTGTCCCTTGGGGCCATCCACCTCTGGCATCCATTCATCAATTCTAAGATAGCTCTGGTGCCTGTGCCTAGGGATTGTCCCCAGGAGTAATCACGGCACCTGTGTTCTACAGTAACCCTCCGAGAACCAGAGCAGAGGGAAGGCTGGTGAAGTCACAAGAGTGAGAGCCATCTTGAGAAGGCAGCGGCTTTGCTCCCCAGCCCCATCCACAGGAGAGAGTGCCAGCACTTACTGAGGGCTAGCCAGCTTCCAAGTGTTTCCCACCATCTTGTCATTCAGCCTCCATGAGCCGCTGAAGAGGGAAATTGGATCAGGGCACCCCTAATGCCTCAAAACTTCTCAAGGGCTGGCGTGACAGATGAAAAATTCCACACGACACGTGATGGTCATGGTCAAGACACAAGCGCATGCGCCTTACAATGTCTGAGATTTTATAAAGTATATGAGAAGACTTAAACTTGAGTTCTCACTCCCAAGACTATATCTATGAACTATTCAAAAACTAACTGTGATCCAGAATACTCCTGAGCCATTTTGGACAGGGGATAGTTAACCTGGATTATAAAACTCATTTTATACATTCTTTCCTTCTTCACTCTGGAAATGCAATTGTTCTGATGTAGCTGCTGGACACAAAACTGGGGCTCAGAATCCATGACTTACCCAAGGCCTTACTTCAAGTTCAGGTACAACCCAAGCACATGAGTGTCATGAGGTCCCACAAATAGTCCTGGGCTCATCATCCCTTCCGCTTGAGGCTTCCTCCTGGTGAGGTGCTCCTGAAGGCACACACTGTGCGAGCATCTCCAGCATGTTACTAAGGCATCTGTGGCCAAAACCCAAAGAAATGACTTCAGGAGACAGACATCCTGGCTCACAGTTCCAGAGGTGTCCATCCATCACGGCACGGGGTGTGGAAGAGCAGAACCGCTCACACCAAGGCAGCCAGCAAGCAGAGAATGGGAATTCAGGAAGGGCCAAATATATAACAAAGGCCATGAGCCCAGTGACCTGCTTCCTTTAACCAAGTTCCAACCCCTATTTTTACCACTTCCTCCAAGTCCTATAATGAACACATTCTGAGGTTAATCCTTTCATTAGGTCAGTGCCCTTAGGATCAAAACACTTCCCGAAAACCCGACTCACAGCCATGCCCCCAGAACATTAGACTGTGGGGAAATTTTTCATTTCCAAAGCATAACATCTAGGAATATGCTATGTGTGCTCTGACCTCCCAGTCAGTTTGTCTGGGCTGGCAGCAGAGTCATCCTACCACGGAGTGCTAATGGGGCTGTCTCAGGTTTGTCTCGTGTATAGCTGGACAGCTCTGATGCAGCAGAGTCCCTACAAGGCATCTCACAGAAGAGGCTGGTAGCTCCCAAGGTCAGCTCACCGCCACAGCCTGGAGCCCCATAAGCGGGCAAGTCCAAACCAGCCTTCCTGTAGCTCCAGGCCAGAGCAGCAAGGCCAGCTCTGTGAGACCCTCCATACACATATGTGCTCTTATGGGGCTTTCCTCCAGACATCCTTGAGCCTTGGGCACATGAAATCCTCTTCACACAATCAACCAAGAATGGCCAAGTGATAAGACTCTCTAGGTCAGCCAGACCTTCAAGCTCACAATCCTTACCCCGAAACCCTCACCGAGGCTGCTACCAAAAAGCAGCCACGGCAGAACCACAGACTTTCAGGCCAGATCACCTGGTTCCAATCTTGCTCTCACCTGAGCCTGTATGAGGATCAATGTCATCACCTGCAAAGCGGGTGCCAACGAGGGAGGCGGGGTGGGGAACTTGGTAGGTGGCCTCAAACACAGCAGGTATAGCATTTATTGTGAAGGCAACAAACACTAGACTAGATGGATGGAATTGCCAAATAAGGCCTATTACCCAGAATCCCCTTGTGCCACACTAGCACTGGCAGGGGATTTGCAATTGAGTGGCGTGGGGGAGGTGAGAATGATACCAGGAAAGGAAAATGCACAGGATAGTCAAACTCAGCATTAAGCACCCACTGAAAATAGGATCACCCTGTGTGGTGCCCTGCTCAGTGGGCCTCCCTACCAAAGGCAGATGGCCAGCCTGCCCCACAGGTCCTAAACCCCTTGGAGGTTCATTTCCAAGGCTCCAGGTCACTGACTCTGATATGAGGAAAACCCTGAACAAGATTCAACCCTCACACAGCTGTGTCCTCCTGGTCCTAACCCTGGCCCTCAGGGTGTGGTGCAGAGTCCCCGTCTCCAAATTCTGCATTATCTCTGCCCAGCTCCAGGATAACCACTGCCACCCACCCAGAACACTGTGCATTCTCCAAGCCCTGGCTTGGAATGTCTGTCCTGAGGCAGCATGTGGAGGGAGACTTGAATAGAAGCAAGGACATGCTGAGGAACAGGAGACCTGCTAGCCATGAGAACTTAGGGATGCAGGATATCCCACATGTGTGCCCAACAATAACTTCCTATAGCCAGGAGTCACTAGGAGCCTCTCTCAAGTGGTCAGACAGGCCTTGAGTTCCTGGAGATGTACCGTGACTGTTTCAGAGGTGGTCAAGGCTAGCTCTCCCTGACTTATGAACCCCTTAACATGCTGGGGGAGAACCTAGTTCACTTCTCTGTTGCTGTGATACACACTGACCAAAAGCACCCTAGGGAAGGAAAGGGATTGCCTCATCTTACAGGGTAGAGTCCATCCAGGGCAGGCACTCTAAGCAGTCTCAACAGCAGAAACACAGTTCACTGACTCCCCCCGGCTTACTCAGCTACCTTTGTTACATAGCCTAGGCCCACCTTCCCAGGGATGACAACGCCCACAGTGCGCCGGGCTCTCCCACATCAGCCAGCAACCAAAAGAATGCCCCCACAGGCTGATCTGATGGAGGCAATTCCTCCACCGAGGTTCCCTCTTCCCAGGTGTGGCTAGGTTTGTGTCAAGTTGACAAAACTATGACAGGAGCCTGGAGAGATGGGCTAGTTCTGTGCTGGGTTCAAGTGGTTAGTCTAGCTTTCACCAGTTTCTAGGAAGCTCTTGGACCACAGCATCCTCAACCGAAACTAAGGGCTGGGGGGAGTGGCAGGACTGTGTGAGATGCAGAGATACAGGACCATCTGGCAGGTGCATGGGGGCCATGCTCCCTGTACCCTGTGCAGGCCCAGTGGCCTCCGCAGTCCAATGGCTTCCTGACAGTTATTGGCAGGGCCTCACTACCAGCAATGAGCTGGGGGAAGGGGAGAAGAAAGAAAAAGCCAATTTTGTTTCCTAGGGAGAAACGATTGCTGACAGCTGTCCATAGGAAAGCGGAGGCACGTGCCACGTAATCTAAACTCAAGCGGCCCAGGTCTCCGGCAACCCAGAGATGAGCTTGTTAGAAGGCACCGGATCCCAGCCGTCTCCCTTGACAGCCTCCTTCCCCTAATACATGCGGCAAATTGGCAACCTGTCCTCCGGCATTTGCATCCCATGTCCCTGGAGGGAGATATCTCTATTATTCTGTTTTGGATAAAGGAGGCTGTTTGAGATGACAGGTAGCATGTGCCTCTTTAATAAACCACACAAGCAGTAGAAGAGGGCCAGGATGTGGAAAGGGACTTGACAAATAGGTAGATTTGCAACCCGGGAGCATTAACAGGGCCAGCCAGAGCGGTGAGCAATGGAAGGTTGGGGCCATGAGCTAAATCACCCTTGTTACTCTGGTTAACCATCTCCATGCTGGAGACACTGTCTACCCACAACTCCACCCGGCAGACTCTGGAAATGGACTCACACACTGCTTTCTGGCCCCGGCCTTACGGGCTACAACTTGATTCTCTGAGCGCATCACCTGCCATGGTGCGGTGAAACTTCCCAGTAGTTTGAAGATCTTTGAAGACAGGTCCCTGCTCTTCCCTCGGCCCTATCCCTCTTTCTTCTGGTGCTAAATCTGCTACTGTTCTCGCCATAACCCCAGTTATAAGAAAAACAAGCGTTTACCCAGTGTTGACCACGTACAGCTAATGCACTGCTCCTAGTCTTAGGAGCTCATTCCCCTCTGGTACCCTCTGCCATGAGTATTTGCTCCACTGCACAGCTTCCCGTAAGATCTTTCTTGCTGGCTCTCTCTTCTCTCCATTTATTTAATCCAGAGGAGCACAGTGGGTTCTGTCCAGCAGTGTACTAGTCTGTGTTTATCAACCAGGTCTCAGGAAAAACAAATTCCTGCCATGGTGCTTACCGATTCCTGTGGTGTAAATATTCCCACTAGGGCTGATCTTGTTTCCAATGAGATGTTCTTAACCTCAGAATTGGAAAGGAACATGCATGGCCTATAATGCAAGCTGGTTCCAGTACCCTCCCGATTCCGTTCCTCCATGCAGTCTTCCCATTCCCCTCCCCCCGAGGAAAAATACTTCCACCCCTGTGATTCAGGGAACACACACAAACATACAAACCCCTTCCCCTAGCCAACATGCTCGCACACTGCTACCCATAAGAGCAAGGCTCTTCACCTCACACACTTAGGACTCAGTACTCCAGATTATAAGAAGCCCTCGAAGCCTGGGGTTGCATTCCAGCAGTGTTCTGTGCTTTAGTTTCCACCTCTGTGAGTGGCGGTCCTAGCTCACAAACAAAGGTGGTGATTAAAGGGGTGACATGTCATACCACACCTGGTGCACAATAGACCTGAATTATGTCAGCACACTTCCTCCTCAAACTCACCTGCCCATGGCATCTTTGACCAGGGTGCCACCACTTCCTTGCCCAGGGATCTTGCCACATTGCTGAGAGCTAATGGATCAGGACTATGTTTGCTTCACAGGGATGTAGAGATGCGCTGTGGTGGAGCCAAGAAAGAGTCATGAACTGTACCCCAATCCCACTTCCTCCAATGCCAGCTCCTGTGATGCAGCCAGTGTGCTGGAATCATCTGAGGAGACCGACAAAGGTGTCTCACCTGGGTCCTCCATCTTGCTTTAATATATCTGGGATCTCACCTGAGCAGAAACATTAGCTTTTCTTTTTAAATCTCTACAGATTATTCTAATGTACAGTCAAGACTGAAAAGCCTGTGAAGACTGTGGGCATGTATGTGAGAAGCTTGCTGCCAGGGGACTCTGGCATGTATATTGGTGCCCCATGTCCCAGGCCAGCAAATCCTGGGGCTGGAGTGACCCATAGAACTGATGCTGTAGAGAAGACCCCTCCCCAGCCCAAAGAGTCCAAGTCTGGGTGACCTACAAGGGGTTCCTCCTCAAGAACGCTGAGGCTTATCCAGTCCCCAGAAGCTACCACCATGCCTAGACTCTCCTGCCCCAAGAGCCAAGATCACACTGCAGTCATGTGAAAGGCACCCTGGGTACTCTACACAATGGCTCAAACCAAGGTTTCAACTACCCACAAGCACAGGGCTGATTTGCCAACTTCAACCAGAAATGGTCTTCTGAGCACTCTGGACACATGGCCAAAATCCAAAGCATTTTCTCATAAAATAGAACAGCACTGCTGACTCTCAATGAGTTTTCTAGTTCCATGGGTCGTCCATGGGGAAAGGAGGAGGGGCTGACTTCCATTCAAATACTTGGAAGGATGAGAGTGAATCAGCTCATTTACTATAGGACATTCTAGGAGCCACTGAAATAATACTGTGGCATGAAGAATCTTCCAGACTGGAAGGTGCAATACTTCCCAAAATCACTAGACTGTGGGGCCATTTGCTCACAGCATCTCCAAGGCCAGCGGCATTCAAAGTATGACGAACTTTGGAAAGTGCACACAGCTAACAAGCCCTGCCTCTAGATGAGACACAGTCCCACCAAAGGATGGTCACCAAGAGGAAAAGCTGCCATGGAAGCAGCAGGGAGACTTTAAGCCAGGATCCACTCTAAATCCCACAAATAGTGTAGAGCAGGCTTGGGCAAAGCGTGGATTATGTAAATACGTATTTAGGGACTTTTTAAACACAGATTATTCACCCAATTAACTCTAATGGCCCCTCAGAGCTGAGAGAAACTATTGTGTAAACATGTGGGGCTGAATGTGGCCTTGGCCCCAAGATTTCCTCAAAAGACCAGGTTTACGAGTCCCCCATAAGGGTTCCCTCTGGGCCCCAACTTGGCAGATAAGTTCATTGCTCGGAAGGGAATTCTTACCTAAAATTTGGAAAAGACAAGAAGAAAAAGAAGGACCCAGTCCTTTGTAAGTGAGCAGGGAGCTCTCCGAATAGGTTTTATATGCATTTTCATTTACCATAAAGCACATGTTATATGACACAGGGCATCCAGTAGCCTCTGGTCACCTAACTCTTCCCCAATAATGGAGAAATGGCCATTACTCTCCAGCAGCTGTTACACACGTTCTAAATGTCCCCCTGGATACTACACAACTAGTTGGGATTACAGACCCACTCTTGCTTCAGTGGGCTAGAGGAGCTCCATGCCCAGCTGGCCAACCCAGCAGCCCAACTGTGGGTGCTTGAAAGAAGCCACACCTCTTCCAGGAGTTAGGTAAGTATACCTACCCAACACATAGAGGCTTGGAGTCCAACATAGTGAAACACTTGTCAAAAAAGTATAAAGCTATATCAAATCTTTCATTCATCCATTCTCTCTCATTCTTTCTCTCCTCTCTCTCTCTCTCTCTCTCTCTCTCTCTCTCTCTCTCTCTCTGTGTGTGTGTGTGTGTGTGTGCGTGTGTGTGCGTGTGCGTGTGTGTGTGTGTGTGTGTGTGTGTGTGTGTGTGTCTCCCTCCCTCTGTCTCTCTGTCTCTCTGTCTCTGTGTGTGTGTGTGTGTGTCTGTGTGTGTGTCTCCCTCCCTCTGTCTCTCTGTCTCTCTCTTTCTCACTTCCTCCCTCTGTCTTTCTCTCTGTCTCTCCGTCTCTCTCTCCCTTTCTCCCTCTCTCTCTCTGCCTACTACCCGATGTAAAGCTTTCAGTTCCTGCTCCAGCACTATGCCTGTCTGCTTCCTGCCATGATAATCATGGACTAACCCTCTAAAACTTCCAATTAAATGTTTTCTTTTATAAGAGTTGTCTCAGTCATGGTGACTCTTCACAGTAATAGAACACTAACTAAAACAGAGGCCAGGCCAAGAGTTTAAGTGTCAACCCCTCAGCCCTGGTCCTCCCTCAGCCCTGGTCAGCTCTCCACCTACCTTGATAGAAGAGCTGTTTGCCTCCTTTTCACCCATTAATCACCTCAGCCTCCTGAACATCATCCAAAATAACCCAGGGTGTTCCCCAGAGCCACACATAAGCTTTCATCTGGGAAAGCCACCCCTTCTGTGGAAGGCTTCTATCCATTGTCTACTTTTTGGGAAGGTAAATGTGTCTTTGCTTACATTGGCTCAGAACCCTTTCTAGCACTCACAGCTGATGCCTACTGGGTTCCTGCACCCAGCTGCCTGCAACTGTCTTCCCTCCTGTCTGTCCAAGTCACCATCCCTTTGCCCCCCAGATCTCAGCTCCAGGGTTACTTTTTATCAGCATCCTTCGCTGAACCCAAACTAGCAAAGCTCTCTCGCCACAGCATCTTCCTTTGGAAGCGGATTCCAAGGCAACATCCTGCCTGGTGTCCAGCACCCAGCCCTCAGTGAAGGAACAGCAGGCATGTCCTAGGCATATTGCACCCATGTCTCCCTCCAGGAAGCCCTTCCCAACAGTCCTGGGCTTAGCCCCCTACTAAGTGCATTGTAAACTGGTAGCAAGATCAGATTTTGAACCCACATCTTGTTGACCCCAACACCCATGCTTTTTCTCAAGCCTTGAGGAGTCTCACTGGACAGTTGGGGCCTAGTCGTACTGATAGATAAAGGAGACAGGGAGGGTCCAAACAGAGGACTCAGCATGCGCAGAAGTGTGTCTACATAAGGCCAGCAGCAAGTACAGAATGCAAATGGTCCATGGGCTGGCAGAGGTTCTGAGAACAGAGACCAAGAATTTAGAGCTCCCTTTGGAGGCCCAGCATCACTGCATGCTAACCTTGGAGCCTACGCACTGTCCTGGATGACAGCAAGCCATGAACTTCAGCCTGCCCTCTGTGCCAGAGCCCGTCACCTGCTGCTTCGTCACCCTAACAGCTGCGGCCTGTTTAGAGCTTTTAGAGATCCTCACATATCACCAGCCGGCCCAGTGAACAAATGAGCAGCAAATGGAGGGCCCGCCCAGAACACGGCTCTGGAGAACGGAGTCCGAGTTAGCATCAGCAAGTCCCGTCTCTTTAGGATCTACGGGGAGAATGAACATCTGGCTTCTGGCACAAGCAAGTCTGTGGGGACTTGAAAGGAGGATGAGAGTCCAAAGGGGGTCCTTGAAAATAAACCTCACCCACTACTTTATCCCAAATCCTCAGCCTTCCTCCAGGAAGCTTTCCAGAGTTTAAGGCAGCAGTTGAGCCCCCTGGCCATTCAGCCAAAGGTGGCCCTCCCACGCTTTCCCCTCTCACCCACCGCCCATGCACCCCTTTCCCACATCACAGCAGAAGAGAATGCTGCCAGATCTTAACAATAGTTCCAAGCCACCCTGTTAATCGCCACCCTCAGCATTTCCCACTGGCCCATGGACACTGCAGCTTTTCCAGGATGAAAACCTCCTAAAAGGGCTGAGACAGTCCTACTTCACCCCTTGGGGTGGCAGCCAGCATGCACAGGCAAGCACTTAATGCCCACTGAGGCCTGAAAACCTTTCAGATTCTGATGAAGTATTGGCTAATTCCAAAACAACCAGCAACCAACACCGCCTTGGGGCCCGCTGTGCACCAGACATGCAGAACACAAGATGGTGGGAAACGGCGTTTGTCACCTAATTGGATCAACCAGACTTCAGCTCATAAAGAAACAAGGCACAGTAAACAGCATTACAGAGCAAAATGAAGGCTGAGAGAGGGAGCAGCTTGGGCACCGTTCGGATGATGCAGAGGAAAGCTCCGAGCCTCCAGGAGAGGGGAGAGCCAGGCTGGGTATGAGGCTGGGAGAAGGGACTGGACAGAGCCAGAAAACCAGCCAGATGATGATGTGAGGAGTGCCAACACAGCTGGCCAGAAGAGCTATGGCTAACGTGGGAGAAAAGTCCGTGGTAAGGGGAGGTTCAGGCCAGAAACGGCACCACAGACCACAGCCAGGTGGATCTGTGGTTGGCCCAGACATCACTGTCTGCCCCCAAAATTCACAGCTCTGGTGTGTGTGTGTCTGTGTTGGGTGTGTGTGTGTGTGTGTGTGTGTGTGTGTGTGTGTGTGTGTGTGCACGTACACATGCAACATATACATGCTTATGTGCCGTACCACTGGCCAAGAGGATTATGTAAATCTGAGGCTGGGCCTTTCCTCCCATGGGAACTAGCTAGCAGGCAGCACTCTAGGCTCTCAAAGGACAACTAGGAGGTGCCAATCTCAACAGTGATGCTTATCTTGTTCTTGGCAAATGCCCATGGTGTCAGCCACCCAGGCCATAGGAACAAGAAGGTCCAGACAAGGAGCCCCATCACATCATGCTACCAACACCTTCCTAGCATTGTTTAGCAAGGCCCATGCTTGGAGCCATGCTGTGTTCCAGGAGATTAGCTGTCGCTCTACCCAACACCCCCAACCTTCTGTCACTGACAGCCAGGAGCTGGTCCAACTGCAGTGCTTACTCAACAGCCTCGTTACCATCTGTGGACTTCAGAGCATGCCCAAGCTCACCACAGCACTGGGGAAAGTTGTCACTGCTGTCCTTGGAGCAGAGGACTTCGGGGGACATTCATTCCCTCTCTGGGAATCAGCTCGATCATCTAAACATGGTAGACTTGGATTCTGTGACCTTTAGAACCAGCACTTCCTACAACCCTAAGATCCAAGGGAACCATAGCATTCCCATAGACCCAGCAATAGGGCCGGAGTTCACCTGGGCCCCACCATAGCCTGCTCACTTCTCTAAGGAAGGCTGGCCAGCCAGCTGTGTCTGCAGAGGGACTTGCCTGTGGTAACGGCTCAGCACACACAATCCCATCACCATGCCAACAGGTGGGCTCTGTTTTGAAACTGATTTGGGAAGCAAAGCCAAATGGGCACATCCCAGACTCAGGCCTCCACTAGCCATGCCTGTGGACTAGAGAAAGTCTCTGTGGTCCACGACTTAAGAGTTCAACAGTGTGAACTGAGGGCCAGCTAACATTCTGTGATATTCTCTAAGCTCCCTCACCCCCATGCCCCAGAAGACAGAGAAAGGAATCGCCAGGAGCAACACAAGGCTCAGAGCCTGGCCAAGGACATAAGAAAGCCATCCATAAAGTAAGAAATCCAAAATGGCTACTGGTCATCAAATAAATGTAAACAGGCCCAATAATAGTCCATGGCCCCTACTTCAGCAGGACTTCTAATCCACAGTTTCCACTGTTTCAGTGACTCACAGTCAACCAAAGTCTGGAAATACTAAATGGAAAAAT
This sequence comes from Peromyscus attwateri, assembly GCA_902168425.1. Classification (NCBI taxonomy): domain Eukaryota; kingdom Metazoa; phylum Chordata; class Mammalia; order Rodentia; family Cricetidae; genus Peromyscus; species Peromyscus attwateri. The sequence goes on along the minus strand of CABHPP010148875.1, from coordinate 61,805 downwards.
CTAGAAATAAACAATTCTAAATGTTTTAAATTGTGTACCACTTCATTCTCAGTGGCATGAAGAAATTCCATGCCATTCCACACTCTCTCACCTGGCACATGACTCACTTTTTTGTCCACTGCATCCACAAAGTACACACTACTCACCCATAGTCACTCTAAGTAACTATCTTAGCATCAGATCAACTGTCATGGCGTCCTACCTCAGCACAAGAGTAATGACCCCGGCGGCAGTCACGTGTCCCAAAGAGAAGGTATGGAAAGGGTAAAAGTACTAAGCATTATTTTGAGAGTGAGGGAGACCACGTTCCATAATCTTTATTATGGTGTAATTCTTCTATTTTATTATTACTCACTGCTGCTAATCTCTTACCATACCTAATTTATAAATTAAATTTTGAGCTGGAGAAACAGTTCAGCAGTTAAGACCAATCATCGCTCTTGCAGAGGACCCTAGTTTAAGTTCCGGAATGGATGTTGGGCAGCTCACAACTGCCTGCAACTCCAGCTCTTGGGGGGATCTGACGCCACCATCTGTTTTCCATGGGCATCTGCACTCACATTCACATACCTACACATATACACATAATTAAAAATAATAAAATAATTTAAAGTTTATCAAAGTTTATATATATAAAGGGTCTGGTGCTATCCATAGTTTTAGGCATCCAGTAGGTAGCTTAGAATCTTTATTTCCTCATGGTAAGAAAACTATCATTCCAGATTGGCAAAGATAAAAAGATTAACAAAGCCAGGTTGGTCAGGATTCTGGAGAGACAGGAATTCTTCTTCAATGCCAGTGTCCTATATTGGGGGAATTTGGTATTGTTTTCAAAATGACAAGTATGCAAAGCCTAGCAGAGAGATGTGTCTCCACGGATGTTTGCTGAAGTTTGCTCACAATAAAGAAAAGTCATAGACAGAAACCTAAATGCACATGAAGGGAAGGCTTCCCAGAGCCACTCTGGTAGTCACCGAACACCGGAACCCCGTCAAGCAGCTGTGGAATTGCTGAGGCACGGGCCCTCATGACGTGGCCATGACTAAACATTTAGTAGAGGGCTTCTACTTCTGCCAGCAGGAAAAGATACTCATAGTATAAAGTACCTTAAAACTGGGATCTTAATGAATGTGGCAGATTCAGGGTGTCTGTAGAGGAAGCAGATTATAAACAGCGAGCTACAAGTCCCTAAAGGTATACATCCATAGGACAGTCGTCAAAATGGCAATATCCCTAAGTGATGTTTCCATTTTTGCTTAACTTTTTTTACTTCCTTGATACTTTTATGTATTATCTGAGCAACTCGGGTGAACATGTGTCATTTTTACTTTAAACAGCATCTCATAACACTGTCCCAAACCAAGCAAAACTCTGTAAGAAGCTATGGCTGTGTGTCTTCCATTCAATAGTACGTCCTCAGAGCAGTTACAGTACCTGGTACACAGTAGGTCCAAAGCACGTGAGATTTTTTTTTTCTGTTTTTTTGTTTTGGTTTGTTTTGATTTTGGTTTTGTTTTGTTTTGTTTTTCGAGACAGGGTTTCTCTGTGTAGTTTTGTGCCTATCCTGGATCTCGTTCTGTAGGCCAGCCTGGTCTCGAATCAAAGAGATCTGCCTGGCTCTGCCTCCTGAGTGCTGGGATTAAAAGCGTGCGACACCACCGCCTAGCGCACATGAGATTTTTATTTTGTCTTTTTTTAATAACTCAGAACCATAAAGGACAACTCTGGTCCTCGTGTATCTAAGGACACCCCCCCCACTCACCCCAACAGTTCTGCCAGCTGAACTACAAATGTCTGAGCTACCATGTGTGCCCTGACAGCATCCTCTCACTTGCCTGGGCCCCTCCAATGGCCCCTCTGGCCTTTCCCAGACCCCATCACCTTGACTGATACTTCATTGTATTTTAACTCCCGAAACAGACTGCTTTCTCTCACAGCTGCTTGGAACACAGAAGAGGCCACCCAGCAGAAGGCAGTAAAGGGAAGGTAGAATGGGGTCCAGGGACCCACATCCCAGTCATCATCCCAGGCACCCATCACTGAGCACCAAGGCACACAACATTTTCCCTGCACAGCATGTCAGTCGTTATTGAATGGATGAGGAACCTGGCTGTAAGGAAACAGTGACCCACCCAAAGCCACACAACTGGCAAGCTGAGATTCAAATGCACACTTTGCAATTCCCAAGTCCACGCTCTTAAGCATTGCTGTCCAAGAGAGGGCAGAGAGTTGGAAGTCGGCAAATGCCACAAGAGCAAACACAAGATGTAATCTGGGAGGTGAGGGTGTGTTTGAGCACAACCCTCAGACAAGAAATGAAAATATTCTATTTTGCTCACTGGACACAGTCAGGGTATGTGGATGTGACAGAGAGTGGCCTCTACTGGACCCTAGAGACCAATCCAGAGAACAGGCTGCATATGTCCAAAAAGGATGGTCTCCAGCTCTAGAACAGAAGGAAGGAGAGCCTACAAATCACACTCTGATTACCCATATGCCCCAGTGGTGAAGAGTCAAGGGGTGTACTGTGCTTTCCTCCATCTTAGTCTAGGAGACTATCCATCCATGCCAGGTTAACTGGCCTGCACTGAGGTCTCAACACTGAGGTCTGTTCAGCATGCAGATGAAGGTGAGTGGCTTAGAGTCACGCCACCCCTGGTCTCTCCCTGGGTGGAGATCCCACACCGCAGCTCAGATATGCCTGGGTGCATTCACTGTTCTGGCCATACCTGAAATACTCTGGACCACCTGCTTCTAAGCTTTCACTTTAAATCTACCATTGATGAGCAGAGAACACAGGTCTCCAGGCCCACAGCAGGTCAGGAAGAAGGGAAGAAGGAACCCAGACCATGGACAAATCTAGAAAGGATTTAGGAGATAAGACTGAGTATCCAGGGGTTCCTCAGGCCTTCTCTAAGAAGATCGTAGCAACATAGACCTCTTGAAGCAAAGGTTCTGAATCCCTAGAAGACTATAACATAAACAGGCAGGAAAGGCCCGGTGCTGAGGACCTACTGCATCCCAGTTCTGAGCATGCTTGCCCCTGAGAAGAAACAGCGCCACTTGTAAAGGCCCTGTCAGTAGAGGAAGGATCCCTGCAGAGGGTGCTGGAGGGATCGGTGCTCACTTCAGTTTTGGATAGCTAGAGCTTAGGAGTGTTCCAAAGGTCAAATGTGGGAAACAGGTAAAATCAACTTAGGAATTCAGAGAAGCGACTGCAGGGCAGGCATGCCTTAGAAAAGGTCCTTGCCCAGAAGCAGCAGAACCCATCATGGCTGCTGCAGAAACAGTAGCCACATGAGCATGTGAGGGGCAGCAGGTAGGACATGAAGAGCCACTGAGAGGGCAGGTACAGGACTGCTTCCTGATTCTCCCAGATGGGGAAAATCGAGGGCTGGAGCATGCACACACAGCAGAAGTGAAATCGATGCCCACAGATCTGGTGTCAGGGGACAATGATAGGACAGCCAAAGCGCAGGCCCCTGGGTGTGTGCCAATGCTCACTTCCCAGGAGAAGACTTTCAAGCCTGCAGAGGAGAACCAGGCCACAGAGCCCCATCACACAGTAGCCCCTAGGGACAGCCAGTTACCTCTGTGGAGTTTGCAGTCCTAGACTTACTGTGGCCAGATAAGGAAGGAAACATGAGTAAAAGGGGAGAGTCAGCTTGGCAGAGTCCAGTGGGGCCAGACCCAGACAGAGGCCATGTCAACCATCAAGAACCATGTGGGGGAAGGTGAGATGGCCCCAAGGATAAAGGTGCCTGTCACTAAGCCTGACAACCTGAATGTGATCCCCAGGTACCACATGGTAAAAGAGAGAACTGGCTCCTCCAAGTTATCCTTTAATTTACACACACACACACACACACAAATAATAATAATAATAATAATAATAATAATAATAATAATAATAATCACGTAAATAATGAGAAGAAAGAATCGTGTGGAAGCAGTGTGGGTACCCCCATCTTCCCTAGGCTAGTAATCAGACCCTTCTTGTCTCACCCATCCCTTAGTCTACAAGGCCCCATGTCCTTGGAGGACAGCAGGTCCAAGGCATACCCACACAGGGGCACGACATGCCCTGTTGTGTTGTGCACACATTGTTGTATACATCTTATCCACCTTCAATGTCATGTCTCCAAGCTGCATGCCATGTGCAATTGTCCAGTGAGAGAACCTAGAGTCAGTGGCAAAGGTAACGGGGGCCACACTTCCAGGTCTGAGGAACTGCTGGGTTCTGATCCGGGGGGTAAATTAATAGTCATCCCATGTACCCCGAAATAAGCTGTTATCACCCCAGTTTATGAGAGAGGAAACTGAGTTACAAAGAGGTTAGGTCACTTGCCTGGGGTCACACAGTTAGAACATGGTACAGCCAGTACCAGCCACTTTCAGCTATAACGCTATAGAAATTAAGGCCAGAGGAAAGGAAAGCACCAAGGACAGAGACCACAGCCAAAAGCTAGGAGCCTTTGAGGCCTACTCAAGCAAGAGGAAAGGGGATCGGGGATCGGAGTCTGCACTGCACACAGGAAGTGCTCCATGTGTGCACGAGTTGGTGACCCAAGGAGTAG
>CABHPP010148875.1:0-57128 GCA_902168425.1 Peromyscus attwateri | reverse complement strand
AGGCGATAACACCACACAGCCGGTGGGCACAGAAGGAGGGTGTGCACAGCTGAGCCTCACATGTCCAACTGTTTAGACACTGCCAGACCTAGCCTGTCCCAAAACACTGGACCCAGGGCTCAATACTGGACGGGCCTGCCAGGAAAGGCCTCATCCCACTCTGCTAGGCTTCAAAACAGCCGCTTTCTCTCCATCCCCTGGCTCCTCCTTTCTGCCAAGTTCTCGGGAGTGCAAAAGGGATTTGCTTCCCAAACAGCTCTCAGCTATGCCTAAAGTGCACACTATAAGATGTTGCCTATTTATAACTGCGAATTCCCCCAGAATCAAACAAGACAAAGAAAAGTGGACACTCTATATTGCCTTTGATTTTGTTTTAAATAAGAGCTCAGAATCGCATCCTCGACTGTATCCAAGCTACTCCTTTTCCCCATATATGGCCAGATCCACTGTTTGCCAGGGCAGGCCATGTTTTCCTTATTAAGCAATATACAAAGTTAGCAAACAGAGTCTGCTCACTGCCCCATATCCCAAGCCCAGTGGTCACAGCTAGAGCAGGGGCCTGACCAGGCTGCAGGGCATTGCAGTCAGGCACAGACCAGAGTACTGGGTGAGGACCCAGGGGCTGTCACAATGTGCTTACCCAGTGGGGACCCTGAGCATCAATAATGTACAGCCTGCCAGTCCAGGCTCTGGGAACATTTATGTGGAATCCTAAAACAGCAATCAGGTACAGCCAGGTTCTCCCTGTCTTGTGGAGAAGCAGAACAGACACAGAGAGCACACTAGGTCAAGGTCATCCAGCTGGAGGGTAGAGGTGGAGAGGTCCGTTTCTGTCTGACCTCCCAATCCATCTGTTCCCTTCCTGTGAGTCTCTTCCCTCTCTGGGCTTAGCTTACTCATCTGTAAGCTGAGACAGTCCAAAGGTTATTTCTCCAGCCCCTCTGGATCCCACCGACTACTCGCTCTGCTACAGAACAGCAGACGCTGGGACCAGGTGGTCAGTATCCGCAATGGATAAACAGTCACAGCTATAGGAAAGTGGACTCCTACCTCAGCCCAAAGCGGACTGCCAAGGCCTATCTAGCATGCGGATCAGTCCCACCCCTCCCTGTTCAGGACTTCATGGTTCACAGAGCATCCTTGATCTCCCTAAGCCTACCTTCCTCCACAACCCACATCCTGCCCATGGCCTGCCGTCTGAGCTTCACATGTCTGACTGTGATTGCCAAGCCTCTCATATTTGACACCAAGGACATATGGAGCTCAGGGAAAACATCCTCAAGTGCCTGGACCTGGTGCAGCCTGAAACAACAGAATCCATGCTCTACCTGGCATCTTTGGAAAATGTAAAAATAACCTGACTTCTCCAGGGAACCCGCTTCACCTGGGAGACGCAGACCGAGCCTCTGGGGTGGGAACTGACCCTGCATGTTTAACCAGTACAGGATTTCATGATGACAATGATGAGATCCACCACTCAGGCTTCTCCCACCCTCCCACCTCACAACATTGCCCACTTCCTATCTCTTCCCCTCCTACATACACAGACCCAAACCGGTGGCCTAAGGATGCTCCACAGGCCCATGACTTTCCCTTGTAAATTGTACTCTCTAATGTGTTATCTACTAACTGGACAATAATGAACACAACCAACCCCACTTTAAGGTACTTTTTATACCACCAGGAACTGCAGTATCGTACTTACTCTACATGGATCTAGAACAGTGGCTCTCAACCTGTGGGTCGCAACCCCACAGAGGTCACCTATCCGATATCCTGCATATCAGATACTTGCATTATGATTCATAACTGTAGCAAAATTGCAGTTTTAAGGTAGTGATGGAATAATGTTATGGTCACCTCAACGTGAGGAACTGTAGTAAAGGGTCACAGCATTAGGAGGGCTGGGAACCACTGCCTAGAAAGTAGATCCTAACCCTTTTGGTAGCCACTCTCCTGCTCACTGAGAGGTGCCATGAAGCTGGGTCAGTAAACACAGGAATAAAGAAACAACTTTAAGAGAGCCAGCATCCAGCCGGTGATTTCACATTGGTGAGATTTAAAAATATTAGTAAATGTTCCAAGCCATGACTGTAACACTTGGATCACACAAGGCTTTTAATCCATGATGACTGGGCACTGGAGCTTTTACCTCAGACTGCAACCAGACACCCCTGACCCACTCTGACTCAGAAAGGCTCCTCAGGGCTCTGCCCCCTGCATCTGATCACCACGTTGGTGCTTTCCAACATCCCGTCTTCTTTGGTGTGTAGAATTAAAACTAAATGTTGATCATTTCAGTTAGTAGTGGGATTTCTTATGATCCTTCCTGATGATGTGAGAGTCTGGTCCAGAGTGAGCTCTGAGGGGCCAGGCAGCAAATTCCCTTCTTCTCAGGCCCCAGCACTCTGAAAACCCTTTGGAAGTCACTGAGTACTGAACATCCGGCACAATCCAGTTCCACCTGCAGTTACTGAGGAGCCAAGGGCCACCAGGTGCTGTCCCTGACACATTCACCTCTTCCCATCCTAAGCAAGTTTACTTTTGATGCCTGATGACATTTGACTTGTCAAAAACAGTGGCTTCCTCGAGGCTTCTTGCTGTTTATTCCCCAGCCCAGAGAGAGTTCTTCTATCCTTCCAGGATCCGGCCCACTCTCCTATGGCAGGCAATCTCCTCTTTGACCCCTGAGCATCCTCAGAACCTCCTGCTGGCCTTCCTACAAGCCCTCAGTTTCCTGTCTTCCTAAAGCTACACAGACTGTCCCCACTGGAAGTCCTCTCTGTCTTTACTTTGCAGGATCCAATCCCTTTTTCACGTGCCAAGACACCCTAAGGCCACTTCCTCCATAGAGCCCCCCCCCCCATGATTCCTGCAGGAAGCAAGAGCTGACGTCTCCCTCTTCTACCTGTAATGTACCATGAGGAGTCACTTCCCCCATGTCTGACCCATTGGGTGCACCATGAGCTCCTTGAGGCAGAGACTAAACCCCATATACTCGACATTTCCCTAGACCCTACTGTGTGAAAAGTACGTAGTAGATATATAAACCATTCAAGAGTGGTGTGTGGATAAATGGAGCATGAAGTCACTTGAACTGCAAAAGATACACAGTTAAGGACCATTTAAAAAGATGCAAAATGCCAACAACTGTGATTTTGATGAAAAGGGACAAGCTCAGGCTTGCAAGGCACAGCCCCTGAGAGGCAGCATCCCAGGCAGGGCAAGAACTTAGCAAAGCCTTGGAGGGAAGATGTAACAGAAATGAGACTGGGGACCAGGCGGGCTCAGCTTGGAGGAGTTTGAAACTACTGACCTGCAGAGCCACCAATCTGATTTCTCAACCACACAAAACTGGATCATCTCACTGGAGCACAAGACTTTCTGCCAGAGGTGAACTCTTTTACCTTTTCTCTGCAGGAACTGTCCTCCAAGGTTCATGCAAAAAGCCATCTGCTCCATGAAGCCAGTGGTGGACAAGTAATGTGGGAACCCAGAAAGTTAAATATATATAAAAAATAAAAATGACTGGCAAGAAGATTCCAACAGTTTTACTTTGTTTTAATATAGAAAAATCATTTACTCAGTTCTGCTGGACATTATTTCCTTATCTGAGATCTTTATGAAGACCTACTGTGTGCTGAGCACTGAGTGCTTAGACACTGGCCAAATAGGTAAGAGAATCAGAGCAGAGCATTCATCTTAGTTACTTTTCTATAACACCATGACTAGGGTAACTTATAAAAGGAAGCATTTATTTGGGGGCTCACAGTTCCTGAGAGTTAGAGTCCATGACCATCATGGTGGGGACCACAGCAGAAGGCAGGCAAGCATGGCACTGGAGCAGTAGCTGAGAGCTTACATCTGGCCCACAAGCATGAGGCAGAGTGACACACCTCCTCCACTAAGGCCACACCCCCTCCTGAATCCTTTCCAAACTGTTCCACCAACTGCAGCCCAAGCATTCAAATATATGAGCCTATGGGAGCCATTCTCATTCAAACCCTGCAACACTCTAAGTTTAAAAAAACAGAAAACAGGATCTGCATAGAAGGCAAAGATGAGTTCCAGGACCAGGCTGGTTGCCCTGAGTGCCAAGGAGGCGACACGGGACTGAGCCACACTTGATGAACTAAGCAGTGGCCGTGGTTCATGTGCAGAGAAATGGACGTGTGGGAGCAAGCACAGAGGCAGACACTACAGGGCTGATGATGGGTGCAGAGACTGAGGCAGGGCATCCTAATCAAACCTGGCCCTGGGGTGAGGCTCTGTCATTTGGTGTCACTCTGCCCCCAGCCGAGTCAAAAGTCACTGCTAGTACCTCAGAACAAGCCTGCTGCCCAAGACTCTTGACCCTTCTGTGGCAGTTGGAGTGGACTCTCCCAGCCACACACTCCCTGGGGTGGCAGGACAAGGCATCTAAAATCTTAACCAGACTCCCACGGTGGGGCATTGCATGCCTTAACCTGGCCGTGTATTGAGTCTTGGTCTAGTCATGGATTGTGCAGAGACTGGTACCCAGAAGGCACTGTGAGGTCCTAGAACACTAGTCACGCTAAACTATTTAAACTGGACTCATCATGGACTGAGTTGGGCTTTCCCATTAAGTACTACTGCAATTTAATACCCCATAGATGGGGTTCGGAACTTAATACCAAAGAGAAATCAGAAGGCAGAGTTTGGGGCTGGGACAGCTCTTCTCCCATCAGCCCATGACCAGGATCAGCTGGTTTTCTTCAAATGAACCTAACTTAACACAATAATTCACTTTTCCAGAGCGAGACTCATCTTCACATGATGGCATATCTCTTCTCTACTTCCAAACCTCTTTAGCCTAACTTTGGTCCAAAAAAAAAAAAATTACAAAATCCCATACTACACAGACACATACATATACATGTGTGCACACACACATGCACACATACACATGCACAAGCACAGGTGTGTGTATAGGCAAGCTGTGGCTGCCTCCTGGTCAGCACCACCCTGTGGGCAGGTCTAGGGTAACTTGGAAACAACAACTTTGGGGAAAAGAAAAGAGTTAGAGATAGACATGTAAGGGTCCTGCTTACACCTCCGTCCAGACCTGTCTACTGGCCTACCTCCGCACACCTGCTTTGTAGCCCTCAGAACCTCCAGCATGCTCATTAAAACAAAGCTCACCCATTCCCCATTAGATCGGATTCTTCTTCAGTCTTCTCCAGCTCCAGGAGGGTCAATCAGGACCTGGGCTTTCCTTCACTGGCCCCTCAGCATCCGTCTGGGAAGCTCTGACAATTCTGCCCCAAGTCCTCTGCACTCCATGGGCACTGCTCCCAACCAGGATGACTGCCAGGATTTCCTGTTCCTTTTCTTCTATGTGGAATTCATGGAAATCAGGACTGGCATGTCCTCCCCACAGCCACAACCCCTGCAGGCAAAGTCCTCTAACATATGCCCAGGTTCCCATGGCTCCCCACCCAGGATGCTCCTGAACGCCCCTCCCCTCATCACCAGCCTCTGAGCATGCCCTGCTTCTGCTGTCCTTCCTGGGACCTCAGACTGGCCCACAGTCTGCTGAGTGTATTTCTGTAGAGCCTTCCTGGCCACCCACCTCCCATGCCTGCCTGGCTCGGTTTGACCCCACCTGATGCCTTGCAGCTCCCTTCCTGTCCTGCCCAGGACCAGACAGAACATTCTGCTGTGGCATGCCATCAGCTCAGGCGCTACTCAGTCTGTCCTGTTACTCGCTGCCACCCCTTGTCTGGCAGACCGAAGGAAGGTCCATGAAAGCTGACCACAGAAAGGGCAGCTGGGAGGGCTGGGAGTGGAAGCAGGCAAATGACATGAGGACCAAGGCCTGTCCCCTGAAGTAGAGACTGCCATTCAGTGGAGTAGGCATTCTGGTGGAGTGTAGGCTGGTGAGCAAAGGGAAGTGAGCCACAGAGACAAGTGTGCCCATCTCAGAGCAAAGGGCACACACCTCCATCTTCTCCCAGCAGCTCATGTCCTTGGCCAGCCTGTGAGGGGACAGTCCTCCTTCAAGACATGCAGGGAGAAGAAAGCTGCACCCACACAATGGTCCCTAGTCAGACCTCACAGTCAGACCAGAGCAGGACCACCAAGCTCGGCCACGGGAGCAAACGCCTCATGGTCAGCCCCAAACATTGAGCCAACCTCTCCTGAAGTTCCAGGTCTAGCCCAGAGTGTCACACTGGATTTCTGGGCTTTTTCTACTCCCTCGGGCCCAAATTCCTTAGGTCTGATGGTCCTTGGGGCAGTAGAGACCCAGGTCAGGGAAGCAGAACTGACAGGTAAAACCCAACCACCTACTCAAGCCCGCAAATAAGACTCCTCAGCCCGGAAGGCATTCCTGAGTGCTGCCCACCACCGAGGGACACCCTCCCAGCCTAGAGACCTGGGTGAGCTGGAGGGAGACACGGCCCAACAGTCAAGGGGCAAAGTGCCAGCTTACTTGTCACAGCTTTATGAAGTCAACCGTCTCCTAGCACGGTGGTTAAACAGTGTTTGCTCTCTAGTAATTTGTTAAACTGAGCGTTTTCTATACATGTTATATTTCACAATTTTAAAAGGGTTGCAGAAAAAGGCAACTGCCTTCGTGGAATGTAAACCCCAGCAGATGCCAGAGCCATCAACCAGGACGCCAATGCTGATGGCCGTGTGCAGAGCCACCCAGAAAGCCACTCTGGCTGTGAGGGCCCGTCCACTGGAACAGGCTTGCACTCATGGGGAGAGGGCCATGCTCACTCCTGATGAAAAGACTTTGTACAGGGAATCTGAGATACTGGGGCAGGAACAAGCTGTTTTCTGGCCCATTCCCCTACTCACTCACAACTTGCCCAGCTTTTGGGGGCTCAGTGGCTTATGGCACACAGACAACAAAGCTATGGATGAACAGAGTCTGGGGGCTCCCTTCTAAAAATGAGAGAAAGCTGAGTATGGCACCACATGCCTATAACCTGAGCACTTAAGAGTCGGTGGCAGGAGGGAATTGAAGGCCAGCCTCAGCTACATAAAGAGTTTGGGGCCAGCCTGAGCTACATGAGACTCTGTCTCAAACAAAGCAAAGCAAACAAAAACAAAAGTGAGTAAAAATTCACAAAGCAAATGGTGCACAGAGGAGCCACGTGGCCATAGGTGTACACAAGAGCCCAGAGGGGGAGAATGCTGCTGAAATGGCAGCCAGCAGAGGCAGCAGCTGGGTGACGAGGACAAAAAAGGCAAGAAGGGCCCTCTCACAAACGAGGAGCAGAACAATTCCTCACTGCGGGGCAAGCTGGCCTGGCCACCAGCACCTTAGACCTTCATGTCATTTGCAGGTCCACCCCAAGGACTAAGGCCCAGTAGGCTAAACTAGTCAGCAAGTGCTCTCTACAGTGATGGGGGAATGGAAACATTTGAAATGCATAAATAAGGGCTGAGGTAGGCAAGCTGTGGCCTAACAGAGCATGGCAGAGCTTCTCGGACAGAAAGCAGAGGGCTGGCTATCTCAGTGAGAGTGCTTGCCTCGCATGCACAAAGCCCTGGTGTGGCTAGAGTTTTCCTGCCTGGCCCACGGTCAGGATAAATCTCTTTCACCTGCCAGTCCCACAGCCGCTCAGACCCAACCAAGGAAACACAGAGACTTATATTGCTTACAAACTGTATGGCTGTGGCAGGCTTCTTACTAACTGTTCTTATAGCTTAAATTAATCCATTTCTATAAATCTATACCTTGCCACATGGCTCGTGGCTTACCGGCATCTTTACATGCTACTTGTCCTGGTGGTGGCTGGCAGGCAGTGATTCCCTCTGCCTTCCTGTTCCTTTTATTCTCTCTGTTAGCCCCGCCTATACTTCCTGCCTAGCCACTGGCCAATCAGTGTTTTATTAGCAACACATTTGCCATACAGAACATCCCACAGCACCCTGGGCCAGTCTCTGGCACTGGACAACAGCAGCAGTAATAATATAACCCCCCAAACCCAGTTCTGACCTGGCCTCCAGGACCACCTCAGAACTTCACACTGTGGATTTCCAGGCTTATCCCTTGGGCCCTGCCCAAATTTCTTGGGTATGATGGAGAAAAGAGATGTTCCAGAATGGGATAGTGTGCAAAGACCTCATGAGGACCCGAAAGTGTATATAAATATGTGTGTGTTCACCTCATCACCCAGGTGCATGGGATTTAAGACACAGTCATCCAGAAGGATAAATAGGTATGGAGAGGGCATAGTATGAGAAGTTCCCTTACTGTAGATAATATTTTAATTTATTTTATCTTTATTTATGTGCATGTGTGTATGTGAATGTGTGCATATGAACACATGTATGGGTACCTACAGAGGCCAGAGAGAGCATCAGATCACCTGGAGCTGGAATTACAGGAGGTTGCAAGTCACCTGAACTGGTACTGGTACCAAAGCTCAGATCCTCTGGAAGAACAGTGTCTTAGTTAGGGTTTCTATTGCCGTGAAGAGACACCATGACCATGTCAACTCTTATAAAGGAAAAACAATTAATTGAGGTAGCAGCTTAGTGTCAGAGGTTTAGTCCATTATCATCACGGCGGGGAGCATGGGGGCATGCAGGCAGACATGGTGCTGGAGAAGGAGCTGCTACATGCTGATATGCAGGCAACAGGAAGTAGACTGTCTCACTGGGCCTGGCTTGAGCCTTGAACTCACAGGGATCTACCTGACTCTGCCTCCCAAGTGCTAGGACTAAGGGTGTGCACCACCACACCAAGGTCAGCTCTGTTAATTTTTAACAATGATCACAAACTATGAAATAAATAACACCTGTTAAACTACTATGTAAGAGATGGCTGCCCGTAAGTCCACCAGGATAAGAAGGATGAACCACATCTGGGTATGGGAAGTAAGATGGATGAGAAATGACTTAATGGATCTAAGTAAACGAAAAAAAGACAGCAGTGCAGAATGCCAGAAGTCATCAGTGTCCTCATAGAGTTAGACAAAGCTCACGGTATCTGCAAGAGGACGGGCTGTGGCAGGGCAGCTGGCGGGGTGGCCCTATGCCCCCTGCCACCAAGTGACTGTCCCTCTGCTCACTGAGAAGAGGCTGCAGGGTTGTATCTTAGAGGTTAAATTAGGGGAACCTGCTTTGAGGACATTGGTACCACATGGGAAAGGGGGAAGTCAAGTGAATATTTAAGATCTGAGTACACACACACACACACACACACACACACACACACACAGCCACAAAGGTCATGAAACTATAAAAGGAAAAAGGCAAATCTGGGTCATCTAGTTATTCCCTGGGGAATAGAGGGAAAAGGAATGGAGGGAACAGAACAGAACACACACACACACACACACACTCATACACATGCTCACACACATACACACACACACACACACACACACACACACACACCCCTCCCAACTGGCTTTTTAGTGAGTGTAAATAGACAGGTAATGAATACCCATCATTAGAGGAACATGCATGCCCACACACATACAAACAAATAAATATAATGGAAAAACATAGAAGACTAAAATAACAGAATAAAAAAAAGGTCCTGGGAAGAAAGAGATAATGCAAACAAAGGAAAACAGAGGAAAGTGTTGACGAATAATAATTAATGCAATAAGATAATACATTAAAAGAGAGGGAGCTAGGGTGGCCTCCGGTTCAATAGTCATAACAGAAGGAAAAGAAAGCAAAGATATTGCTTCCATGAAACAAGAAAGGGACACTACAGAGTAATAACAGCATGCAGAAAACCAAAAAGAGTTCTCAGAAATTCAAACGGGATCAAACAAACGCAGCGGAAGAATGAAGAATGTCAGGAGACACCCCAGACACTGTAGTAAAGGAAAGTGACAGCACTGTGCTTAGAGACCCACACCCAAATCATCCCATGCACTGGTGACCGACTTGACAGCTCTTGGTGACCAACAAAGTCCCTGGCACACAGCAGCAGGCTCTGACTCCTGTGCCTCTAGCCGCTGCTGAGCTGGGGTCCCGCATACCCTCCAGGAACTGGCAAGCCAACTGGACATGTTCTTCTCACGACGACGATGATGGCAAGAAAGAGCAAACAGTCTCATGGTGCGCGTGGCCTCCAGTCTCTGCCTGCATCGTCAGTACCAGCACACCGTTGGCCCAGAGTGTGAACACGGGTGAGCCCTGATCAGTGAGGCGGGAGGAGAGTCAGGTGGAGGAGAACATTGCAGGGGGATCAGCTGTTGTTGTGATTCACCACATATGACTTTAAAGAGAAACAGGAAACAGTGTGGGAAGGGGAATCACTCTAGTCATCATGCCTAGCACCTAAGACTATATGCCCAGTGCCCAGGAAAGAGGATAATGCAGGAGGATTACAAATTTGAGGCCAACCTGAGCTACATAGCAAGATCAAAAATCAAACAGGGAGATGACTCAGCAGTTCTGAGTGTTTCCTCCTATAGCGGACCTGATGTTAGTTCCAGCACTCATGTTAGGCCGCCGGTAACTGCAGCTTCAAAGGGCCCAACACCCTCATCTGGCCTGACACATATTTCTGAATAAAAATAAAAATAAATATTTTTCAAAAAAATAAACAATTCTAGTGGAATTCCTAAAACTAAAAGACATGAGTTCTCAGACTGGAATATCCATAGAGCCCCTAGTAAATAAGACTAAGTTCAATCATACCAAAGATCACCATCAGAACACTGAGGACACAAGGAATTTTCTAGAAGCATCTTGAGAGGAGGTAGCAATAGATTTTTATGCAATAGCAGAAAATCAAAATAATATCAGAATTTTTAATAACCACATCAGAAACCAGAAGGCAATGGGCAAGGCCCTCAAATTTTTTAAGGAAAATTATTTCCAAATTGGAGTTCAATACTCAACTAAACTATCAAATTAAGTGTAACAGGAAATAGTTCCTCGGCACCTTCTCTCAGGATCCCCAGAGCCTTGTTCTGACAAGTGAGGAAAGAAACCAAGAGGGCAGAAGCGAAGTGAAACTAACTCCCAGGCAATCTGGGGATAGAAACACACACCAGAGGCTGGAGTGACAGCTCAGCACTCAAGAGCACTCAGTGCTCTGGCGGAGGACTTCTGTTCAGTTCCTAGCACCCACAAAGTGGCACCCCCATCTGTGACTCCAGCTCCAGGAGATCAAGTGTCTGCTGACCTCTGTAGGCACTGCATGTACATGGTACACATACATACATGCAGGCAAATACTCATACGTATAAAACAAAAATAAAGCTTTTTTAAAAAAAAAGCTTTTCTGTAAAGGGAAACCAGTCTGAACCAGGACAAGTCAGAATGCTCCAGAAGAGACTTTCCAGGAGCATGACCTGGCAAATCTCCAATGGGTCTGAACAGAGAAAGCAGCTTACACAATAGGAAACGGTGTGAAAACAGATAGTGAAGACACATAGAAAACTAAACAAATAAAAATTACCAAGTGTGAGCTGCGCGGTGGTGGCGCACGCCTTTAATTCCAGCACTTGAGAGGCAGAAGCAGGTGGATCTCAGTGAGTTCTAGGCCAGCCTGATCTACAGAGTGAGTTCCAGGACAGTCAGAACTGTTACACAGAGAAACACTGTCTCAAAATTTTTTTTAAAAAATGACTAATTGTGGGAAGAAACAAAAAATGTGCAGCCAAAATAAAATGCTTGTAGTTTAATACCACACTGCCCAAATAATATAAACTCTGAGGCATGGGGCATAGATCAATGGCACAACACTTACAGAGCACATGTGACACTCTGGGTTCTATCCACAGCACCACAAAAAATAAATGAAGACTGAATGCTGACCTATCAACATGTCCTGCTTTATAACTCTGTGAGCATGGAAGACAGGAGTAGAGCATGTGGGAGAGAAGTGTAGGAGGAAGTGGGTACTCGTGTGTCAGAAAAAGAAATCAATGGAGAATGGAAATGTTGGCAAGATGCGTAAACTGGAAAGCTACCAGCATTTGGTGGAACTGTTGAAGTGAATACTAAAAATGAATCAGCTCAAATAGCTGAGATTCCTGGTCTCTGGAACGTGGCAAATGGAGCTACGTGAGGAAGTATGTGGGTGCAGGACTCTCTTATTCAGAGGTACTGGATGAGAAGGGAGAAATGATGTAGCAGGTCAGAGCACTTGGTGTTCTCGCAGAGGATACGAGTTCAGTTCCCAGCACCCATGCCAGGTGACTCACAACCATCTCTAGCTTCGGTTATAGGGGACCCAAAGCCTCTGCAGGCACCCACATACATGTGGCACGTACTCACACACACATACACATAAATAAAAAGAAATCTTCTAAAGCAATGTATGAGTATTGAATTCTCTACATTAATGTAGAGCTTTTGTAACAAGTGAAAACTGAATGCAGAAGCAAAAACAAATATCCCTTCTAGAGAAAGAAAAAGAAAAAAGGAAGAAGCCAGAAGCCTGATAGCCATGGGTGAGCACCCAAAAGCCAGCAGCCAAGACAAGAAACTGGCCTATGCGGGGACAATCAGAGGGCGGAGGGATAAGGTGAGTAGGATGGGAGGAAGGGTTTGCATTGGGTGGCTAGGTCAGAAGGCCTCTGAAGTGTCCCATCATTTCCCTTGGGGATAGATGTGCTCCAGAACCTTCTAATTCATCCAAAGAGGCTTTGCAAAACAGTATGCTGTTTGCAACATTATTTGGGGAGAAAATGAAATATTGGAAACATCTCAAACGTTTATCTACAAAAGACTCATGAAGTAAGTGGTGAAGCATCCAGAGCAGAACACAACTCCAATGTCAAGATGTGTGCTAATAACATAAAAAGCTGCCCAAAACACTCAGGTAAAAATTGCACACATAAAAACACAGAGATTCACTGGGAAATAGTGAAAGTTTATTCAGCCAATTATTGACAATAGTTGTTTAATTTTTTCTAGATTTATTTTTTTAAATTCTATGCATGTTTGTTCATCTGTATGGGCATACATGCATGTGAGTGCAGGTAGCTGCAGAGACCAGAAGAGAGCGTCAGATTCCCTGGACCTGGAGTTACAGACAGTTGTGAGCTGCTTATCATGAATGCTGGGAAACAGACTCAGGTCCTCTACAGGAGGGGTACCTGTTTTTAACCACTGAGCCATCTCTCCAACCCAGACTATGCTTTTTTTCTGGGAGCATAGCAAAAGAATTTTATATTTCATATATTATGTTCACTTGTTCTTCAAATATTTATTCAGCACTTAAATACATTATACATACACTGTGTTTGGAGTTTTCACTGTGAATATCAGTGGAGGGGGATGAAGAATTACAAAGCAGAAAATAGTATATGCTAAAATAACTAATTCAAATATATTTTCATTTAAAAATAATAAGATGTGCCAGATATGGTATCACACACCTTTAATCTCAGCACTCCAGAGGCAGAGGCAGGTAGATCTCTATGAGTTCAAGGCCAGTCTGGTCTACAAAAAATGTAAGCTACCCTACACAGTGAAATCCTGTCTCAAAAAATAAAAATGAACAATAAGATACGACTCAGAAGATATGTATGTGTACCCCATGCGCCATACAGAGAGGTACCATTCCAGAGAATATGAGTGGTCCTTCTAACTCCTGTACCAGTAGCCGCAGACACTCCTGACCCTGCTCACCCAGAGGCTGTTTGTACAGCTTGACCAAGAACTGCAAAACTGGAACCTGGCTGGGTCTCACTAGCCTGGACCTCCTGAAGCTGGATGATGACAGTCACCATTGTGAAATGGGATGCTCCAGCACCCAGAGCTGTCCCTTACAGCCTGTCTTAAGGCCTCAACTGCCCCTCCAACCGAGAGCAGGATAGCTTCTCTGCTCTTTCCAGGTCTAAACTGAAGAGCCGTCGCTTTCTTGTCAGTAGTCGTAGACAGGATATGGAGGACAGGCCTCGGAGTCTGTCAGCTCTGAGCACTGCCACCGGCTGGCTTGAGGCTCTGGGGCAGCTTTGTGACCCTGGATGGTGCTGCCTTCACTCTAGGCTAGGGGGAGGCCTGACCAGAATGTTGTCTGAAGTGGCCAGCAAAGG
Organism: Peromyscus attwateri; assembly: GCA_902168425.1. NCBI lineage: Eukaryota > Metazoa > Chordata > Mammalia > Rodentia > Cricetidae > Peromyscus > Peromyscus attwateri. The sequence continues at coordinate 43,131 of CABHPP010148875.1, read as the reverse complement.
GGCCGGAATGTGCTAAGATGCTCAACAAATCTGTGTGCCCTCCTCAGAAAAGGATTCTGAGATATACCTTCCAGCAGGTCAGCTCACACTCCTCCCTCAAAGCCAGCCAAATGATCTTGTGGACACAGGCATGGGAGAATGGAGAGTGAAAAGGTGTGGGGATGAGAGATTCAAGTCAAAAGGAAGACCCTGAGTGAAACAGGAATACCAGAACTGAAGGTCAGAGGGCTCTCACAGAATGCTGTTCTGGAAACAGAACCACAGGTGTCCACACAGAAACAGGGATACATCCTTCAGCTGCACACGGGAACTTCCCATACAAGATGAGGCCAGTTTGAAAGCCTAGGACAGAGAGGCCTGTGGTGCCAACTGGAAGCATTGTCCCCAAGAACAGACGTGCAAATGAATGTACAAGTACTTCTGCCTTCCTTTACCTAATAAATGGGCATTTATTTATAAATTTATAGTCTACAGTGTTAATGAAAGATGGTGTGAAGCTGACATTCTCAGGCTCTGCTGGTAATGGTGCATATACAGCCTTTTTGTGAAATAATTGCCTGATACACATGACAATCTAAAACACACACCAGTTTAGCAATGCTAAAATAACGTGACTGGACCTAACTCTCATCAGTAATTATGCTTCCAACAGTTTTCCAACTCCAGACATATACACAGAGTTCAGTCAAGTCAGAAGGGTGCTCAATGAGGTGTTCTTAAATTCAACCATAATTCAAAAAAAAAAAAAAAAGTTTACTGATAGGAATAGAGAGATGGCTCGGCAGTTAAGAGTAGTCGCTGCTCTGGCAAAGGACCTGAGTTCAATTCCCAGCACTCACACAATAGTTCACAACTATCTGTAACTCCAGTTCCAACAGATCTGATGCCCTCTTCTGGCCTCCTCAGGCATTGCATGTATGTGGTGCACATACATATATACAGATTAACACTCATACATATAAAATAAAAACAAATCTTTTCTTTTTGGAAAGATGAAAAGTTTATTGATAAGAGACCAGTACAAGTATATTAAGGAGCTGTTGTGCATTGTGAGAAATTGCCCAGGTTACATTAAGTAGAAAATTGCTGTTCAGGTTAAGAGAGTTATGAGTCTATTTATATTAAAATGGTACATACATCTATATACAAACAATAAAACAACTCTGTAAGGATATCTACCTAAAACCACAATTTAGGGAATGGTGTGTGGTCATAGAGTACTTGCCTAACACATGTGGGACCCTGAGTTTGATTCACATGCTCACACTCAGCCCAGGAAATAAGTGTGGAAAAATTTACCCTGAGGAAAACATGCCCACTCAATATTATTTGTGAAATAAAGAATCAAGCAGAGATTTGACTCTGAGGAAGCTCACTCCAGTGTTGAGAAAAGTCAAAGGCTAAAATCAGCCTGTGTTTCCAGTCACAAAGGACAGTTCCAACCATGACAAGTAGATTTGCATTCCAGACAACACCATGGAAAAATATTCCATGACAGTCACAGGCAGACACAATAAAATCAGATGTCGTCACATAGCATCAGCCCATTTTGTTTCATATATAAAGGTGACAAAAAATACTTATTAGAAGTGATTTTTCTTACTTGGTATTTTCTGACTTTCTACAATATTTCCCTTTTAATAAGGAAGGTCTCTTTACTCACAAATCTACACCCAAGACTTAAAAGAGATTTGGCTCTATTAAATGAATGGCCATGCTAGGTGTGGTGGCTCTTGCCTGAGATCCCAGGACTCAGAAGGCAGAGGCAGGAGAATTACAACTATGAGTTCATTCCATAAATAATTCCAAGCCAGCCATGGTATACCTTAATTTTCCTTCTATTGCCGGGATAAAGACCAAGATCAGAAGCAATCTGGGGAGGAAAGGGTTTGTTTTAACTTAGAGCTTGTAATCCATTATGAAGAGAAGTCGGGGCAGGAACTCAAAGCAGGAACCTGGAGAAATGCTACTTCCTAGCTTGCTCTCCGTGGCTTGCTTAGCTATCTTTCTTATACCCTCAGGACCACCCGCCCGGCAGGCATTGCCTGTGGTGGACTCAGCTCCCCCACATTATTAATCAAGAAAATGCCCCCACAGACTTGTCTTATGGAGGCATTTTCTCAATTGAGAGTTTCTTTCTTTCCTGGGCTAGGTAAGGATCTGGGGGGTGGGGAGCGCAGAGGGCAGGGAGGATGGCCTGATGGTCCCAGAAGAGACAAAGTGAAAAGAATCAGTTGTAGAATGCACTCAAATCTGGCTCGCTGCCAGCATATCCCACAGCCCCAAGGAGTGAGTGATTGTGCCCTGGCTTTGACAGTAGGGTGTGGTCCACACCTGGATGTGGTCTCCAAATATTGGTACCAGATCTCAGAAGTCTCTGTGTGCCTGCTATTTGAGCCTCCAAGGGGACAGCGGCCAGGCATGAGACTGTAAAAGAAAGGGACTGTAGGGCTTCACATCCAGGGCTCAGGCAGCCCCTCTCTGACCTGCGGGGACCCTGAAAGAGCCCACATCTCTCCGACGTTCTTCTCTCTGTACGTCGGACGCTAAGCCCATTGCTGCCTAAAACCACCGGTGGAAGGAAGGAGCGAGTGAAATGTCTGCAGTGCACCCAGCAGACACTGACAAAGTGCTGTGTGAATGTGAGGCCAGCTCCTTGTCCATTCCACAGCAGACTCACAGAGGCCAAGCAGACATCTGGAGATGGCCAGGAATGTGCTGGGGGGCATTTCCAGTCACCCCTTCTCCTACGCCTGCACCATACCCTCCCCTTTCCCACCGCCTCTCAGAGCACCCATCAGCACACCTGCTACCCCCTCCCTGCCACATCTTTCAAGGAAGTCAGAGTCCCAAAGAAAAGCAAACCCCTTGGGCAGCTTCTGGAAGCAACAGTAGTCCTACTGTCCTAGTTATGAGAATCCTCTGCAAAGAAAGGTTCACAAAGAGAAGGGGGTTATGACAACAGAAAGGCAGAGCAAACCATTTCAAGTCCTGACACAGGCCAACTGGTTCTGAAAGTCACCTGTTTCTGAGCAGGAACGAAAAGCCCTGTCCTGTCATGCCACACAGCTGGGCCACTGTGCATTGCCAAGTGACTTATGTAAGCTTGTGAAAAAAACCATTCGTTTGAGTTCCCTGTTTGTGCAAATAGTGTCAGGGGCACATCCGAGCACCCTGGCCATCCATCATCACCGGTACACTTCCCAGGCTGGTGGTGACTCACCTTGGGCCGAACCCACACTGTGCATTCAACAGGCAGCTTCTGTCACTGGAGGCCTTGCAACCTGTGAATACTTCTTATCCATTTATCAAGTCCACAATGGTTGTGCCAACAATGATGAAACCCTGAGCAGGCAGGAGGCGATGAAAGGGCCACGGTGACTGAGAAGATGTGAGTGTGTCTATTTTCATCTCTCAGCTCACGCACAGCAGCTCCTCAGACAGCCCACCTGCCCTGGAGAGGAGAACACCAAAGTTGGGGGTCTTCCCCCAGGAAGCAATCATGCCAACTCAGAGCAAGGACCGAAGAGAGGGGGAAGGCTTAGGGACCTTAATCTCTACCCCGCAGAGCTTGCATAATAATGGGACCCAAGATCACCAGGTCAACAACAGCTTGTAAATGTAAAGACATAGGAGGGTCCAGCTCAAAGTCTATAAAGACTCCCAAGGTCAACCAGTCACAGAAGACCCAGTCTGCTTGGACCTATTCCTTTCTAGAAGTCCACTTCAAAAGGAAAATGGGTGGGGGTACACTGGCAGCGTCACTCACTAGCAGAGGACTTGCATAACATACACTATGCTCCAAGTTCAAATCCACACTCTACCACCTCCTCTCCGGGGGAAAAAGGAAGAAATGAAAACACATCCAGTCAGTGTCAGCCTCCATGGACCAGGGGTTCAGGGGCACATGCCACATCCGGCTCCATTCTGTGCTCTGGGTGTGGTTTACACTGCTTCCCACTCAATACATTGGCTTATCACACCAATAGAAAAGTTCCATTGGCAACCCTGAAAAGGACTGACTTGTACTTAGTTACAGAAATTGTCTCAGTGGAGCCAAGCATACAACATACCCCACTGTGGGACAGTTAAAATTTAGGCTTTAAGTGATCAGCACGTACTTCTCTTTGCTATTTATGTACATAAACAAATATAGACAGGTTTAGACATTCATAACCAAAGAAAGACACCCCAGCTGGCATCAACATGGGCCCACTGATGCTAACATCACCCAAAGACACCTGGAGATGTTTTTAAAATACCCTCTGTGAGATGGAGACTATCACAACTGGTCAAAAATGCAGAGATCACGTGACTTTGGGCTGCAACCCCAGGGATCATTGAGGAAGAGGAAGCGTAAAGACTCAGAGGACCAGGATGCCTGCTGCTAGATGGTGTCTTCTAGACATGACAGGAAAGCTGCACCCTGAAATCTCCACAATACAGGTGCCTAAACAAGGCCTGCATGATGACAACATCATGACATGCCAACCCGGGAAATTTCACAATGCCCTACCCCTAGATGAAGACCTACAGGCACTCAATGGCTGCCGAGAGAGAGAGAGAGAGAGAGAGAGAGAGAGAGAGAGAGAGAGAGAGAGAGAATATGAATGAATGAATGAATGAATGAATGAATGAATGAATATCAGCTTTCTCTCCAGGGACAAGCTTCTTGATAGGCTATCCAGTTCCAAGTGGCTAGCCCTAAATACATGTACATACCAGCAACACTGAATGAAGTAAGTTATGTGTGTTATAACAGTGATAACCAAATTATTGATTTGAGGTCATGAATTTGAGAGGGGTTGAGGGCATGGGAGGAGCTGGAGGAAGAGAAGGAGGGGCAGAAATGATATAAATGAATTATTCACGTACGAAATTCTTTTTAAAAAAAATGAAAAATTTAAAATTATCAACATGAAGGTCTTTAATCCCAGCAGAGTTAGATAGACCTCTATCAGTTTCAAGTCTGCCTGGGCTACATAGACAGACCTTGTCTCAAAATAATTTTTTTTTAATTTTCAGCACGGTGTTTACTAAAGCGGCACCCTTAAAAAGCAGCAAAATTGCTTCTTCAAGTCCCCAGGGAACACCACTGGGATCTACTTAGTGAGAATGTGTCTTTCCTCCACTCCATGAGAAGCAGGATATCCAGGAAGCGTTTCCCGTTCTGACTGGGCAGACTTGAAATGACCTCCGGGTCTTCTTTTTTTTTCCCCCGAGACACGGTTTCTCTGTGTAACTTTGCACCTTTCCTGGAACTTGCTTTGTAGACCAGGCTGGCCTCGAACTCACAGAGATCCGCCTGCCTCTGCCTCCTGAGTGCTGGGATTAAAGGTGTGTGCCACCACCGCCCGACCCTCAGGGTCTTCTTGAGGAAATATTTTCCTCTTTGGTGAGCATGTCTCTGAGCCAGATACTGTCTCAGGGGCTGGAAAGCAGCGATGGAGTATGGATGAGCGTCACCATCAATGCAGCAAAGCTGTCCTGCTATGCTTCAGTCAGGAATCTCCTTCCTCTGGTGAACCTGAGCCTCAGTCGCTATTAACGGCCACTGACAGAGCCACGTGGTCTGGAGTTTGGGTCCACACTGAGAAAAGAGAACCATGGATTATATATTTACTTTTCCTGAGTTGCCTCAGACAGGACAGAAGTCAGTCTATGGTCAACATATCTGAGTGCCTCCCCTCTGGCTTCTGGAAACCCTGAGCACCAGATCCCCTCTCCAGAATCCAGGACAATCTGGAAACATCCAGTAAGCTATGAGGTGTTTCTAAAAAATGCCTCAAGAAAGGGGTTTGCAGAGTTAAAACTGTTTCTTTCCAAAACATCATACCAGGAGCTGGGGAGGCAGCTCAGTGGGTAAAGTGCCTTTCCTGCAATCATGAGCCCAGAGTTTAGACTCCGAGAACCTATGTAAAAGGTTAGATATGGATGTTCATCGTCTGTACCAACACTTGAGGGCTGAGGCAAAAAAGGCAGCTCCTCAAAGCTCACTAGCCAACCAGTCCAGCCAACCAGTGAGCTCCAGAATCAGTGAGAGTCTGTCTGAGAAATAACATGGAGAGCAATAGAGGGCACCTGATGTCAACCTCTGACCCTTGCATGCATGAGTACACATGGTTTTTATTATTTATTTTTATTTTGTCTTTCTGAGTGTTTTAACTCATATGTGTGTCTATACCACACAAATGCAGTGCCCACAGAGGCCTGAAGAGGGCGTTGTATCTCCTAGAATTGGAGTTACAGATGGGTTGTGAGCCACCATGTGGGTGCTGAACCTGGGTCCCATGCAAGAGCAATAAGTGGTCCTATTGCTGAGACATCTCTCCAGTCCCATGTTTGTTTGATAGAAATAGCTGATTTTATGGGATCTGACTAACACTCTGGTTAGAAACAAAAAGTGCTGTGCTCTTCAGGTCACAGAGCCCAGAGAGGAGAGCTGGCAGAGACAAAGGGACGTTTCTAACGGGGGACAGCTCTGCACAGCTCAGAACAGAACCCAGGGACCTGGGGAGACAGCTCAGTAGGTAAAGTGCTTGTGTGCAAGCGTGAGATCCAGAGTTTGAATCCTCAGCACCCACACAAAAGCCAGGGGTGGGCACAGCTCGGTCTGTAAGCCCAACGCTGGGTTAGGAACAGAGACAAAAGGATCCCTAGGGCTGGCCAACCAGCTAGCCTGGCCAAATCACTGAGCTCCAGGTTCAGTGAGAGACCCTGTCTCAAAAATACACTGTGCAGAGCAACTGATGAAAACACCTGATGCTGACCACTAGCTTCTTACCATGTGCACATGTATACACACAACACATATACGTGTGCATAAACTACACACACATACACATCACACACAAAGGAAAGAGCCCATCCAGCTCAGCAGGATGGGGGATGTAGCTGGAGTTTTCCTGGTCCTGCCTGGCCCACAGTCAGGACAAATCTCTCTCACCCAGTCCCACAGCCGCTCAGACCCAACCAAGTAAACACAGAGACTTATATTACTTATAAACTGTATGGCCGTGGCAGGCTTCTTGTTAACTGTTCTTATATCTTAAATTAACCCATTTCTATTAATCTATACCTTGCCACGTGGCTTGTGGCTTACCAGTATCTTAACATCTTCTCATGGAGGCAGCTGGCAGCGTCTCCCTGCCTCAGCCTTCCACTTCCCAGAATTCTCCTGTCTCCTTGTCCCACCTATACTTCCTGCCTGGCTACTGGCCAATCAATATTTAATTTATACAGAGTGATATCCACAGCAGGGGGACATGGCATACCTTTCTCTATTAAATGCAAAGAACAGAGGGCAGGGCTAGGGAGACCTAGTCAGTAGAGCACTGGCCTTGCAAGTATGAGAACCTGGCTTCAATCTCCAGAAGACACATTGTGAAAAACCAAGTACAGGACATAAGTGTAAAATGCCACCACCAGGGAAGAAGAGACAGGCGGCCAACCAGCCTAGGTTACTTGGAGGTCCTCCCGCCCTGCCCTGGTCAATGAGAGATCCTGTCTCAAACAAACAAACAAACAAACAAACAACAAACGTGGATAGCACTTGAGGAATGATCTAAAGTTGTCCTCTGGCCCAATATGCATGCATGAATGTCTACAAATACATGAACATATGCACACACATAGATACATGCACACCAAAGACAGAGGAGGAGGAAGAGTGGAGCAGAGGGAAGAGGAGGAAGAGGAGGAAGAGGAGGAAGAGGAGGAAGAGGAGAGCAGCAACCACTCTTTACTGGTTTTGGACTCAAATCCTCCAACCTGAGCCCCTTAGATGCCTGGCTTTTCAGGGGAGGGGTGAGTGCCCTGTTCACCTGAGGGCAGGCCGGCCTCAGTGCTCTCTCGCAAATAGGGAAGGGTTGGAATTCCCCCCAGTGTTTTTAATCATTCTCCTACTCAGCTCCCATGAACCCTGAGTCAGGGGGTCTCACAGAGTGTACTCAGAACTGGGATAATATATTTCCTAACCAAGAAAATACATCTCGTCTCAGCTAGTCACTGCCTCATTCAGCTGTCCAGAGTTTATAATTACAGTATTTATTTCATAATTGCTGACTGTTTGCAAATATAAAATCCTTGAATCTTAAAATAAATTATAGTTCCCTTTCTACTTAGAAGCCCTTGTGCTGCTGGGACACCAGGAAGAGACATCCCCAGTTGTGATTTTAATAACAGGTAAGCAAGATTTGGGTTTTCAGGTGATGGGGCCTATTGGCATGGAAGAGAAGTATTAGAAATCATTTATTGGATATCTTAATTATGGATTTCTCCATGCTGGGCTCAAGGACCAATGACAACAATCTTTGATCTGCCCTTTCTCTGGCTTGCTGTTGACCTTGGCACATGAGCACATGCCAGCCCCACACAGCCGGCATCCCCTGCAGATCTTTTGGTACCACTTGCTGACCTTGGTTACTCCAATAGTCCACTCCTACTGAGAGTGCTCTGGACCTCTCTGGAGATCAGCACAAAACCCAGGGTAGCATGCTATGTCTCAGAGGGTCCGGGCACCTGTGGTGCCTGGCCTGGGAGATTAGCACCAAGCAGGAGAGGGCAGATGTGCAGCTGGGGTCGGGGCGGTGGGACCCTGCCAGGTGGGAAGGCAGCAAATGAAGAGTCTCAACCTTACCTCTGACAGACCTTTTGCCTCTGAGCGAGGCCAGCCGCTGACAGCCAGAGAACATTTAGAACAACTCAGAGCTCCTCTGCTGAGAGGAGGGACTGGCGAGTCACTCCCAGCCCTGAGATGTTTGAGCCAGGTGTGTCCAACAAAAGGCCATAGCACCACACTACCACGCACAGAGCCTGTGTTTGCTCAGCACAGGCAGACAGAAGGCCCCCAGGCTGTGTGAGCACAATGCCTGCTTACTGTGAGCTGCAGGGAAAACCGAGCCTTCCTTTTGCAGACAATGGCTGTGTGGAAGTGTCCAGCTCTACATCCTTGTGACATCCCAGTTAGTACCACTCTCAGATGAAGTCTGAGTCCTGTCAAAGACCAAATAACCACCTCCTGCAGTCTCCACAGGCCCAATTGAGGAGCTCAGGCATCAGCTATCTCGGTCTTTCCTCTGCTCTAGCTGCTTCCACTGCCCTCACCTACCAAGGCTTCCTTCACAGTCACCAACTCAAGCATGGCCACAGCCCCGTGCTGAGCTTGGGGCTATCACTGAAAGGCAATAGGGACTCATGGGCTATCACTCACAAATGACAAGCATTCATGCCCCAGACTCCAAGTCAATAACAGGTGACACATGAAAAAGTGAGACAAAAGGCAGAGTCCCTGCTGGCCAGTGTGACTGAGAGCCCCCCACATACACTGTTCATGCCAATCACATGACCTCATCCAAGTGCCCTCACCCTGCAGCATCAGCCCTCACTGGAAAAGGCAATCAAAAACACTTATGAATCACTAGGTCTGATCAAGTGTTTCCAAAGGTCACCACAACAGGTGGCCTGACTACTGGTTAAAATCAGTCCTGTGGCATGCTGTCTGTGTTTGGGTCCTAGTTCCTTCCCTCACCAGCTCTTACAAACAGCCAGAGAGAAGCTAGGGCCTGGGTAGAGCTTGGGTGCGAGCTTAATGGTAAAGCGTTCTTCTAATGTGTGTGAGGCTCTGGGGTCCAGACGCACGCACACACCACAGAAGAAAAGAAAAGAATAGCTGTTTCATTGGCTGGTGTAGAAATAAAATAAGCAAGTGGTTCTCAAATGCTGAGAACAGCTCCTGGCACAGACTGCTGTGGATTAGATACTTGTCTACAATCACTATTATCCTATGGTCACTCTTTGTTATTACTGTATGACATGATGTCCTGTGACTTGGAGACAGAACTGACATTTGATTACTTTGTACAAGATGGCCATTGGTTCCTTGAGAGCCTAGGGAGGGGCCAGTCTTGGTGAGTTTCAGGGTGAGCCACTGGGGGAGGAGCAAGTCTGTAGAAAGCTGAAGGCAGGTGGGTGGCCTGTATAGCAAATTCCATGCCCACCAAGGCTACAGAGTAAGACCCTGTCTCAACTCCCCAGTCCAGAAAAAGCCTCTACAGGCTCCAAGGTACCCTAGGCTTGGTACCTCGGGGCAGATGACCGGATGGTTCCTGTTACAGCCCAGAGCTCAAGCAGAGCCTGCCCACTTCAGCCATAGCATTCCTGACTCCAAGACCCAATACTCACAGGTGCCCTGTGTCTGGGGTGCTTCTCTGAGATAGGCATAGCACCCCATAATGTAGCTGGAAGGCTCACAGGGCACCCCACACACTGACATCAGTGTCATCTGATATGTGCCTTGTAAGCGGAAACATCTTGCTCCGTGTCAGAAGGGGCTGGCTGTGGTGCGTCTGGTGGGTAGGTGGTCTATAAGGTAGACGTAGAGACAAGGGTCTGCTGTACTTCATCTTTGGAGCCACCAACACCCACGCTGGCAAACATGGCCCAAATCGTACCCTTAGTCACTCACAATGACTCTGGCATCTGAGATAAATCCAGTCAAGATGCTGGTCAGCCGCTTCCTGCAGAGATGGGAGACCTCACAGCGGAGGACAGCTCACTCACTTTCAGCCATGAGCCCTCACTCATTGCTTGCTATCTAAGGCATGCCACCTACCCGCTCTGCACCTCCATTTTCTCACCCCCCCCCATAAGGTTTTTAGCAGCCCTGGCCTCAAAAGGCTGTCTGAGGACTAAAATAATGTACTTCGAGGCCTTGGGAGAGGCTGGCACAGTCTAGCTTATGGCGCTATTAGCTATTCACTCCAATTCTTTTCTCTAGAGGAAACAGCAAATGAGAAGCTCCTGCTGGCATCCCCAGACATTTCCCAGCCTCCACACTAGACAAACAGGAATGCCTCCAAGTACTTCCTGTTCACCGGGGACAACTCTGAGAAAAAGAAGAAAAAAATCATTCCCACTTTTGTGGATAACTTGTTTAAGGAGTCTCGAGCCAGGCAACCTAAAGCAGGTTAAGCAGTAGCATCATACAGTGCAATACTAACGATACTTATGACAACTAACTGCCTCTGGGGACCAAATCTGGGCCCCAGCAGAGTGTTCTTGGTACTCTGCACGCATTCATGGCACAGAGGTTATGACATCCACACCCAGCTATGAAGCCAAGCTCCATGACACACTGCTACAACTCACTATGACAGGGGCAGGCCTGGGTCTCTCCATCTGTGATGAAAGTCAAGTTCATGTTCTACCATCTCTATCTACATCTGCTAGAAATGATGGAGTGGACTCGAGGGGAGGGAACCTGGACCACAAAGGCCCAGACAGAGAGGCTCATCTGAGTATGTCATCGCAGGTTCACAGCAGGACTGGCAACCACGTGGTAATGCACGGAAAGAGTCCACGCCCCCAGCATGCACACACCTTACATGCACCAGAGCCAGGCAGGAGTCCTGGTTCTCACTTCACCTTTCTTTTCCTGAAGTTGTTGCAGAGGCCAGCCCAAGCTGATGGTATCTCTGAGAATTCAAACATTCCTCCAACAATAACCCCACACCCTGTCCTGTGCTCCCAAGCCCTTCCTCCAAAGCAAACCCCAAGGGACTTCTAGTTTGCCCTGGAACAGCAGAGCTATGAGTGAGGCTGTGACACCCAGCAGGTGAGTTATGTCCCCTCCCAATATAGCCCGAACAGAAGCAAACACTACTCAGCAGGACTAGCTGGGCCCCCAAACTACCGCAAAGCCCTACACCTTATAATTAGTCCATAGCCCAGGCGAAGGACAATGGCCTGGAAAAGCCAGCAGATGGGATACGTGCATGATAGCCGGGTCTCTGTGCCAAGTATATAACTTAATTACATATCCCAGGTACTCGCTTCTCTCCTGAACTCTCACCTCAGCCAGTGACGACACAAAGGAGGGATTAGAGAATGCCTGCCAAGGGCCAGTGAGGCCAAACCTGCATCGTCAAAGTGGAAAGTCTGCTGCAAGCAATGTCCGGACGGAGCAGAGCAACCCTCCCATGGCTCCACAGAAACAGAGCAGGTGGGCGGGTATGCAGCAGCCTTTCATTAAGTCCTGGTCTACTTCTGTGACACCCCACAATGACAACAACCCCCCAGGACAGGCTCCAGAAGGTGGTCACCATGGCTCGCTACCATCCTTTCTGCAAACAAAGCCATGCCACCTGGAGAGAATTCACTACCACTTCGGTCTGCAGTCTGCTCTCTGCAGGGTCACAGCCTTACCCCCAACATCCTCCAAGATGAGCGTGAAAAACCCTTGTCCTGAAGGTATGCCGTAGGGAATTGAATTCTTTGAGAAAAAGTACGGTCACTACCTCCACTGGTGAAGGGAATCCAGCCACAGGAATCTCCTATCTCCAAAAAGCTGAGGTCATTTCCAACCTGCCAAGACCCACAATGGATGTGAGAACACCTCCCTCTCTGGCCATTCAGACCAAGGTGAGGCAGAACCATTGGCTTCTGATGGCTACCTATACTCCATTACCTGCCCCCAGGTGAGCCAAGGGCCTCCTGCATTGCATCTGGAAAAGCCAGTGACCCACTTAAAGAAGCTGGGCCTTGAGCCTCAGAGATACCCAGAGTGCCTTTCCCCAGGCCCTCTAATGAGCTGAGCTGGCCCCTACATGGAGGCAGTGTGCAAAGGCTATTACTACTGTGGACTGAACCTTCCACTGAGGCTATACTCACTATTTGTAACAAAGGAAGTACGATTTCTCGATCCCAGGCAGCTGGCTCCAAAGGTGGCTGCTGAAAAGAGATAGCAAAGCAGTAAGACTCTGCTAGCTTTACCTTGCCCTGCTAGAAGACAGTTCGGTCAACAGGTTAAAAAGATGGGTGGGTCAGTCATATACCACCCCCCAGACCACAAACATGATGTGTGGTGCTCTGTCACCTCAGAGGCCTCAACCAGAGGGTTCCTGGAGAAGTGGGGACCCCAAATAAGGGAGAGGATACCCCTGAGACCCTACACCCAGGCCTTCAACAAAGCCACCTTCGGGGTGTCCATCAACCCCACCCCATGAGACCCCCTGCATTCCCAGGCCTGCTGAGCCCCCGCACACACTTGCAGTGGTTGTTGTAGAGATGAGAGCACATAGGGACCTGAGTCAGATTCCCCAAATCGAGTCTAGAATCTTATGACCAGATTCCTGCTAAAACTAAATTCCAAGATTGAAGACTACTTGACCACTTCTGTAGAGTTAGAGATTTCGGGAAGTTCCCGCTCCCATTTCATGACCCGCTTTCCAGTTTTCTTTCCTCAAGGCCAGGGAACAGGCAGCGAAGTCAAGGATGGGGAGGCAACCCCACCCGTAAGGAAGATGTCGTCTTGACACAGGGCAGCCTCCACCTCACAGAGGCAGGCAGGGGATAAGGGGCCTGCCTAGTCCATGTTTAGCCCACCCACCTTCTGATTCCTGTCCCAGGGCATCACAGTGGGAATGTCACTAGACCTCCCTGGCTTTCGGGGTAATCGCTCTCTGAAACAGGAGTCACAAATAGCACCTGCCTCCCATAGGAAAGCCCACAACACAGAGTCAGCCTGTGCTGGCAGATGGTTGCTAGGTGTTCATCAGCTTGTCATATCATCCCACTCTCAGGCAGGGGCCTGTGTCCCAGCATGCACCTCTTTCCTAGAGGTGGCTTCAAATCTGGCACTCTGCGGGACCCACCAGCTGACTCTAGGCCACAGCAGGGAGCCAAGATGTTTGCCCACAGTGTTCTCCTCACCGGGACCCAGCTGGGTCCATTTTGAGTCAGGATGGACAGAATCAGGGGATTAATTAGATAAATTATTAATTAGATAAATCAGGGATGAGAACTCTACAATTGCCCCACTCCAGATTGGTGACAGGTTCAGGAGTCTGGAGAATTCTATCAGAAGGAGCCAAGGCAGGGTGGGTGTGAGCATCCTGCGTTAATACAGCTTCACAGCAGTCTGGTGAGAGGGGATTTTACACAAAAGAGGAATCCGAACACAAAAGACACACAGCCAAGTGCTAGAAGTATCATTGGTGCCCGGGCGGTCTGACCCTAGAGCCCTTCCTCCAAATCACCACTTTGTTGCCAATATCCTTCCCTCCTTCCTCCAACCCCACACCACACCACTGCCTCACCTGAAACTCCCCAGCAAACACAGCAGGTGCCGGGTCAGCTCTTCCTGTCTCTTCCTCCCTCCCACGGTCCCCAGCCCTCCACACCCAACTAGGGATGCAGGCCCTATGCCAGGCATTCTTCCCATCGCTGCCGCCTGGAGAGCTGGCAGGCTCAGCCTGGGAGGAGCAACCCTACTCACAGGTGAAACAGTGGCTGTGCCCCCTGCCATGACTGGGGAGCAACTACCTCACTGTCCTGCTGCCAGCCAGCAGGCTCAAAGCAATGCCACACAGAACTCAGCAGCGGGCAGGGCAGGGTGAAATCCCTCTTTATAGAGTTATTTTTGCTGTGGAATTTTCACTGGCCTGTAAAATATTTTTATATTTATTACACGTTTAACAGGAGCTCCTAGAACCAACAGGGTGTAAATAATGAAAACGAGAGCAGTAAAGGCCCCAATAAACCTCGCACCAGCCTTTGATGCTCCCTATGAGCCCAGCCTCTCCTTCCTCCCCAGACCCCATCCTTTTGCCCCAGAGGAAGCCCAGAGGCCAGGGACCCTCAGGAAGCCCAACCTACTGGCTCTCGAAAATGAGGGTCACCCAACTGCCAACTGTCTGTGTCGTCCGTGGAGCCTACTGAACATGCTGACCGAGAACGGGCCTGCTGTGTGTCCAGCCAACACTGAAGCTCATATGAGCTGAGCCGGAAGACCACCTCCATGAGAGCTCCCATGTCCCCCAGCCCTCCAAGTTCAGATGGCTTTCACGTCCCTAGTTGCTAGCACCAGTCCCCAACTCTACAGACATACTACGTAGTCATGTTCCTAGGGCTGCAGGATTCCATTGGGGAACCAAAAGTCTTAGGAGAAAGTGTTCCTCCATGAACATGGAACCTCTGTGGGCTGCTAGAGAGCCCTGCTCAATGTGCCCACATCCTGTACCCACAAAAATGTTCTAGAGCCCCCAACTATACTGCACAGCCCAGGTTTCCTTTATACCATCCACAAAACTCCAAAGAAAGCAGGACCTTAGGTCCTGTCCCAGGAAGAAACCTAGACTCAAAAAAGAGGGGAGACCCATCTAAAGGGCATGGCCTGAAGGTCTGTGCTTAGGGGGAGAAGTCTAGCCAGAGCTGCTCCCTAGACAGGAATCATCTTCCCACACGTCAATAGCAATTGCCTACCTCTGCCTGCCAGAGCCCCAAGTGACCAGCTTAATACCAGCTCTCTCCATCCTGGGTTGTACAGTAAGAGCTGAGACCAAACTTTGCTGGAGTTGAGTCCAGTCATTGCCTGCTTGTTTTTCATACCTGCCTTAGACTCCAGAGCATCCCCTGCATACACCAGCTCCTCATAGCCCCAGGCCAAATCCCAGAACACCTTGGATTCATGTAACTTAGACTCTAAGCAAATCAAGCGTGTACCTGGAGGTGGTCTTCGTATTTACTAAGCAACCACAGCATCTGGCTAGCGGACCCCAACTTTGTAACTAAATCTTGGCTGTTGAGTCTGGCCTGTCACACATACAAGGAAATTGACTTCCTAAACCTACATGCATGACTTCACACTTGTCCTGAGTAAAGGCCCTCACCAGCTGTGGCCACCACTGCAGCACACACCAGCAGTCAGGGCTACACAGCCAACTTGACAAGTCCACAGGACCACACAAGGTGCCTGTCCTTCCTCTCAGGCCCCCCAAGTAATGGGGGCCACACCCCATACAAGTAACAGTAGAGGGCGGAACCCACCACCCAGGGGGCTGCAGTCAGGCAAATGCAAGGATGAAGGGCCTGAAGCCTGAGGCTCCTCAGATGCAAAGCTGGCTGGAGCAGCTCCTCTCTGGGGATAGATCAACCGGCAGCTCCCGCCTGCAGCTGCTGCAGCACCAGGAGATTCTTGTCTCTCAACCCCCGATAATTATAGTCCCTGGTGCTCACTTAACACCCATGTCATTGCAGGGTGTTGGAACAAGTAGAGTCTAAGCGAAGAAAATTAAACAATAGCATTTGACAAGTGGCCCATCCCCTGTGGCACCGCGCTGAGCCGGGCCATAGGGGACAGTGTCTAGGCTTCCTGGCCCACCCAGGAGGTACAGCCATCTCAAGGCAGCCAGGAAACCCGAGGTAAGCAATGACAAGAGTCCTCTTGGTGAATCCAGGAATAGGGAGAGGGAGAACAAGACTTGAAGGAAGATACCAGAAACATGTCTCCTCCTGGGGAGGCTGGTCCGTGGCTTCTACACAGGAGGGGGTGTCTCTTCCCAAGAATCATTCACCCTCAGAGCGAAAGCACAACCCCAAATTCAAGCGCATTAGGGCGCCTGTCCAGGGAGCCTGGGATTCTAGTCCTACTTCACCAGCTGAGAAAGGGGAACCCAGCCTCTCTGGGAAAAGGGGTTCCCATTCTATCAGCTTCCCACACTGGGGCTCCAGGTCCTCCCCACCCTCCTGGGAGATAGAATTCATGAGGGACTGTGCCAGGGATCTCCCCAGGCCCCCACCATCTCTTCCTGACTCAGCTTCCCCACTGGGTACTGCCTCCTCAGGAACTTCATCCCAAACCAAGTGTCATGCACAGGGGCTAAGGGGACTATATCCATGCCACTGAGTCCCCAGCGGGGCTTCTGCACCGAGCACTAACCCTCCAACCCTCACTCGGTGCACACTCTAGTGGGTCATTTTATAAATATGGAAAGCTAAAGTGGCTTGGGGCTCAGCAACTAGCCTGAAATCACAGCATGGACCCAGGCCTGACAATATCCCAAGTCTCAGGACATCTAAGGACAACCTGGGCTTGTTACAAATGGCAGGTCATAGACCCCCATCAACCCTCCTGAGACCTTGCTCCCAGCACAGGCCCTGCACCTTGCTGGCTTTCCTACTCCAAGCTGCAGATGTTGAGGAGGGGCCTCTGGCTTCCGCCAGATCCATCTGAAGAGATGCTGAGCAGACATCAGCTTCCTCGTACCCGCTGTGAGATGAAACACATGTTTTCTGTGTTGCTCCCCCCCCTTGGGCTCCCCAAACATGCTGGAGATATTATTATTATTTATTATTTGCTGAGTGCTGACAGCACACTGAGCATCAGACCCAGGAGTCTAGGCCCTGCCAACATGGCTTGCAGTCAGCCAGCACGACATGGCTCCCTGGTGACTCGGCTACAAGCCCAGCTGCTGGAGCTGGCTGCTGGGGACCCTGACTTCTAAGATCTTTCTTCCTACCCCCCTACCCCCAGCCCCAGCAGCCCGTGGCTCTTGGCCTCTTCCTGGCCTGAGATATGTTGTCCTCAGCTCAGGCAGCTTTGGTGCAGGGCCTCTGACCCTGGAAAGCGTGGAAAGACCCTCTCAGGGCTGGGTTGGGCGGCTGTAGGAGGAATCCTCTCAGCTCAGCCTTGCAAGTGGCTGTGTAGGTCCTCGGAAGTACCAGCGCTCTTTTCCAGGGAAGCCAACTTTCTCTTGCCTTTTTCCCCAGGAGGAAGCTCCCAGACATTGAGAACTTTCCAGGTCCATCCTGGGAAGTAGAGCAAGGCCTGAAAATGAAGGACAGCCAAAACCCCTTCATCACAGAAACACTATTCCACGAAAGTTTTTTTTTTTTTGAAGTCTGAGTTACAGCAAAAATCTGTTTTTAAAAAAAATAACAAAATGTTCAAGATGGAATCAGTATTGCTGATTTGTTATATCTCAGGCTGCATATGAGTCAACATGGCACTTCAGAGATGGCCACTTGAACCGGGCCCCCCTGTTCCAGTCCTCTGTGCTGAAAGAGTCCCTATGCCCCCATATCAATATCATGAGTCAACACCATCAGCCCCTGCATGAGGACCTCCAGAGGAGGTCCCTGGCTGCCCTGAAGGTCCTCCCAGAAAATAAGCACACAGAGGCCAATGGAGCCTGTGGTATGTAGAAGAGGAAACTTCCCTCAGAGGACCTATGCTGTCCTTACCTCATGCAGGAATGGGTCTGTACCCCGGTGACTCAGAGCCACTGTTCGACGCCGCAGACACTTGGGCCCCACTATCATCTCAGCTCTCTACCCTCAACCACATGTTCCCTAGAGCTCTGGGGCCACCGGGGACTTGGGAGATTGCCTGAGGGACAAGTGCAGAGGAATCTGGAGCACCCCAGCTGCCTGCTGCCACACAGTCAAGAATGCAGGGGTCTCCAGCTAGGCAGAAAGCATGACTTCCCTACACAGGCCAGGCAGCAGCAGAGTGCTTCTCCTCACACCAAGCCACACTCAGTAGCACCAAGTTTGTTGATGTGACTATCAGAGCCACCTTGTGCCCACAGACATGTGCTCCATGAAGGCAAGGCAAGGTTAGTTTTCTCCCCCACCTAAGAGCCCTAGGGACAAGCATTGAACTTTGGAATGAATCAGTAGATTATAGAACAAATGGTTGAGTGGGATAACATCGCCTTTTATCTGTCTGCACACACACACACACACACACACACACACACACACACACGCAGCACTAAACTCCCTCCCAGGCCCTCGGCAGGCTGCCTACAGGACATTCCCTATTTGAGAGCAGTGCTGCTCAGGATTGGTTGGATTCCACACTAGAAAGGAACAAAGAAGGCTCCATTCACCTCTAGTCTCCTTCAGACCCCCAGCTCAGAGCTGGACCCGCCTGAAGTGCTGGTAGTGCCCCGGGCCGGCTGTAGGGCTTTTGGAGTCCAAGCCTTGGCTTCCTCTGCTCACTGTTGTGTGTGTCTTCACACAACCCACAAGTGCAGCCAAAGAGGACTTCCAAAGGTGTTTGTACAAGTTTGGGGATCTTAGGTGTTTATATCAAAAAGGGTAAGTATAGTGGATAGCCGTTCTGTCTATGACCTTGAAACACCGCCCCTAGAGATGTAGCAGGTAACTGTCCCACTTACCTATGACATGGAAGTACCTGCCTCTGGGGCATGGCTTGGGGCTACCCTTAAGACCTGAGATGAAGCAGGCTGCTCTCTTCTCTCCCTCATGGAACTTGGATGCTGGGACAGTCTCAGGCGGAAGAACAGCGTGCGACCATGCCTCACCTTTCCAGGACCCTGCGACAATTCCTGTTCTGTCCTGTGAATTTCCTTTCTTAATAATTTCCTTTCTTAATAATCCCTTTGCTCTTTAAGCAGACTCTTTGGATTTCTAGCATTAGGTAAGTGACATTGCAAGAAGGCTTCTGAGGTAAAGGCATTTGCTACCCAGCCTGAGGACCGGAGTCCTAGGATTCACACGGTGAAAGGATAGATTCAGTTCTCACAAGGTGTCCTCAGACCTCCACACATGCACGGTATACACATGCATGTACATTCTCATACACACCAAATAAAAATGTGTAATTTTTAAGCCAGGTGTAGTGACACACACCTTTAATCCTGGCACTTGGGAGCCAGGGGCAGGTGGATCTCTGTGAGTTTAAGACCAGCCTGGTCTACATAGGAGTTTCAGGACAGCCAGAGCAGGATAGTGAGAGACCTTGCCTCAGAAGAAAAGAAAATATAATCTTTAATAAAAAAGGCAAGTCTACCCTGAGAACATGCACCCTGGCAGTAGATCCCACGAGCTGACAGCTGCCCTTGGGTCCCCTCTTAACTGTTGAGGACTGCCTCATGGGAAAGTGAGAATAATGTTGGGGAAAAGGGACTCACATGGCATGGTCCAAGTTCCAAGATGTCTGTCTTGAGCCTCTCATGTCCCTACACAACTATACGATCACATGTCTACCGTATCCTCGGCATTGTCGGCCCAGCTGAGGTGTACACAGTAGCTTCTCCTTCCATTTCAGCCACAGTCTGCAGCTGCTGCTCCCCAGGATTCCCCTGGATCGGGGTGCTGCAGACAGCTGACAACTGGCCCCCTCAAGCCTTCACACACGCACATGCGCGCGCGCGCACACGCGCGCACACACACACACACACACACACACACGCACACGCGCGCGCGCGCGCACACACACACACACACGCACGCACGCACCACACATACACATGTGCACCTCCATCTCTGTGCCAGCAAAAAGCTCCAGAAGCCCAGGAGTCGGCATGGGGAGACACTCCAGTCTGTGTAGCACACAGTGATTCACAGCCCGAGACATCCTTCCCCAGGCTACTGTGGATTTATCAGCTCCACCATCTTCAATTACGAGGCTTGTCACTCATCTCCAGCGATCAGAAGGAAGTGAGTGAAGAGATTAATGTCTTTTTAAAAACTGCTTTCATCCTTTGAAAGGATTCCTCCCCAGATGCCATTTGCATCTCTAAGAGGAAAGGCAGAAAGGAAGAAACCCAGAGCCTGGCCTCCCCTGGCCCCAGTCCCTCAGCCAGCCCCTCTCCCTCTCTCTCACCAAGCCAGCCTGGGACTCCCTCCAGCTGACACCAAGGTAGGTTCAGGGCCAGAGCTTTTCTAGAGAAAGGGCAATGGTAACACAAGTCCAGCAAGTCCACAAAGCCCCTCCCAGGCATTGTCAACAGCCAGGCTGTCCCACGATAAAGTGTGTCCCTCAAGAGGCATGTCCAAGTCCTAACATGCCAGGATACAACCCATTAAAAGGAGGTCATATCGGAGTAGGGTGGACCCTTCAACCAAGACAGCGGTGTCCTTACAAGAAAAGGGACATTTGGACACAGACATATAGATAATGTCAGGTGAACATGAAGGTAAACTCGTATGGTGAGTCTATAAGCCAAGGGATGCCAGGAGCTGTCAGTCACGACTGGAAGCCAGGGGAGAAATAGGGACCCTGTCCCTCCAAGTCTAAAGGAAGGAGATGACTGCTCATACTCTGGATTTGCACTTAGCTTCCAGAACTGCACTGCTTTAAGAACCTGTTTGTAGTGGTCCAAGCCAAGAAGCCCCCAGCCATGGCTATCCCAACCTTTCATCTAAGACAGCAGTTCTCTACCTTCCTAATGCTGAGACATTTTAATACAGTTCCTCATGGTGTGGTGACCTCCAACCATGAAATTATTTCCATTGTTACTACACAACTGTAATTTTGCTACTGGTATGAATCATAATGTAAGTATTTTTGGAGTTAGAAGTTTGTCAAAGGGGTCATGGCCCATAGGTTGAGAACCGCTGATCTAAGGCATGCTTTCTCCAATACAAGTAGAGGAGTAGACACTACAGCAAAGCCCAGAAGATCCCCAGCACGCATCTGCTTTTCCTTCACCATCTCACTCCTCCTGCTGATGTGTTAAACATGTATGTTACCGAGCCCAGCTGGGACCTCTACTGTAACATCCAGATCTGTCCTCCCTAGACTCCACGTTGACTGCGTCACTAAATCGAAAGACTGGCTTCCTGGTCACCTGTCCAGACATTAGGCAATAAAGCGCTAGGAGAAGGAAGGGGGGGGAAGGTATGAGGCCCAGAAATGGCCCCATACCACCTCAGGGCCCAAGATAAATATAAGCAGAGGGAGGCACCACCCAGGACCCGGGCCAGGCTCACCCAAACCGTATTCCACTTGAGCAGGGTCCTCTGTAGCTGAGGAGTCTGGCAAGGAGCCAGCAAGTGACATTGCTTCGTACACATGTGTAAATGGTTGCATCACACTGAAGGGGAGGCAAGAAAGTGCTTTTGTCCAGGAAAGCCATCTGTCCTCTGCCAACAGCCATAGTACCCAGGGCTCCCTAGGAGCAGGCCTGCCCTTCACACACCCTCTTCCCCCAGAAGATGCTGTACATGGGAAGAAGGAGCCTAGAGTCTGACTGCATGGGACTTACCATTCCTGTGCCTCTGTTTCCTGACCTGTAAAAGAGAGGGGAGCTGCACCTGCTTCCGAGACCGGGGATGGGGGTGGGGGCAGTACATTAATGCACAGGATGCCCTCAGCACAGTGCCTGGCACATGATGCATACTTGGTAAGTGTGGGCTGACATTGTCATCATTTCCTCTGTCCTCACAGCTCGAGGGTATGGGTCCTCCCATGTGCTCTGCCAGCATTCACTAACGACTCTCTTCTGTATGTGACACCCAGTGTCTATTCACAGAGAATTATGCCTTGATCCAGGAACACAGAGCACAGCTACAAAGGCCCAGTGGGAAAAGCAGACACAGCACTTGGAAAGCGTGAGACATAAGACATCATCAGTGGAGAAGTACCTTGGAGATCACGCTGCTGAAGGCATGTCAAATAGGACGTTTAGCTTTTGCCGGATGGAGAGTAGTTTTCCAGGAGAACCTTGCCCAGTCTGTAGCAGATATTCCATAAATAACGAGAGGGCAAATAAGGCAGAAGAGCAATGGTTAAGCCTAGGGAAGCAGAACATATAGTCAAGCAGGGAGTTTATGAGCAGAAAGGTAGGCGGAAGCCAAACTCAGAAAGGTCCTGAACGCCATACTCAGATGGGTTTGGGGGCGGCAGTCGGGGCATGGTAAATAAGAGCTGGCTGTGGGAGACCCGTTTTCCTTCACCACCTGAACTCTGCTTGCCATTTGGTCTCGAATTCTCTTCCCAGTAGAGATGTTCTCAAGTTTACACCCCTGGAGAGCCCATGTTTGTACCTATTCTGGTTATGGCCATGGTACCCACAGCTGTGTGCTATCAGAGGAGGCTCTCGGCCAAAGCCCCTGGGGAAATTTCCATGTCTCCATCAAGTCCCAGTTGGCAGATGGGTCTGGGCTGAGAGACAAGTTCAAGCCATAAACTGGAAACCCCTGTTGGCATGCTGGCATTCCAGCACCTCCAGCCTGCGGTTCCTTCTTCTCCCCTGCTCCAGAAGCACGCCCCATCACCTCAGCTGAGCCCAGAGACCTGGGCTAGCCCATTCCTTTCCAAATGCATGTTGTGATGTTCTGTGTGATGGACACTTGAGACTCTCCCCGGGTCTCTGTGACTTAGCCAGCCAGGTCCCAAGCTGTACTCTGACCTCATCTCCTGGCAGAGATGCTGTTGGCATTGCCCATATCACCCCCAACTGTCCACCCAGCAGCTGGGGCCACACTTCAGCAGCTGCCCAAGCAGGCACTAAAATTAGGTGGCCCATTAGAGCCAGGACATGAAGATCACGGGCAGGGTGCCGACATGGCCCCAAAGGTCATTCTTCCCAGCCTAGAACTCAAGACCAAGCGAAGAAAGCAGTCAAGCGTCCCTTTCCCCAGGGAAACAGAGGGAAGACTTGGACTTTTTTTGTTTCGTTTAAAAGTTATTCCTGAAGATAAAAAGTAGTACATGCCCGCAGTAGAACTTCCAAACGTTCTGCAAGATCCCCCCCCTTCTTGCGGACTGTTTTGAACGGGAGGGCACACACTGCAGGGGAGGAGAGATGGCTGAGCCTGTAAAAGCACTGACACCAAACCCGACAACCAGCAGGAGAGAACTGACGCCCACAAGTTGTCCTCTGACTTTCACGAATACGCTGTGGCACACGTGTGTGCATGCACAGACACAAAAGTATTTTTTCAAAAAGAGGAAAACGCACTATACAGACAATTTATGAAGTATTCATTCCCTGCTTTGACAACACTTTGGTAAATCTTTAAAGACTCACCAGATACGTCAACTGGAAACAAACATAAAATATTCCATTTTATTACTGTACCACAATTGATGTAATAAAATCCCCCGTTGTTGATCCCATAAGCTGCACCATCTTTTGTACTATTTAAGCAATCAGTGAGCATCTATGGGCAGAGACCTTGTCCACATCTCTGATGCTTTCCTCTGTGTGGGTTTCAGGCACCGCAGGCATGGTTCATAAGAGAAGCAGGCAGCAAGGCCCTTGGTTTTGGCACCCACCCTCACCAAAGAGCCATACCAGAGCTAGAGTTTGAAGTCCCCTTCCTACCGCTCTCTGCCAGCTCCCGCTATGACTCCTTACAGCCCATTTACTCATTCACTCCTGGACAATCTCTCTCCAAGAGAATTTAGTGTCTATAGAACTTCTCTGCCAAGCACAGCAGGCCCATGTCTCTCTGCAGTGGCAGGCTGAGCCCTGGTTCCTTCTCCCTAAATCAGCCACAGCGTACAGGAAACACAAGCCCTACTCAAGCCTCAGGACCCAGGGACTCAGAGTATCGCCCACTCCGGGGTACGTGGACCTTAGCTGAGAGTCAAAGTGAAATACGCCAACCAGCACTTACAAACCTCCCCCACTTCTCTCCCTCTCTTTTCTGCTCCTGCCTCCCCTCACCCTCCTCCAGCTCACTCTATTGCACACACACCCAGGAAGCAATCCACTTCCAAGGTACTAGCCATCCCCAGCAAGGTTAACTGATGACCCAAATGATGACACCAGCCCTAAGCTAGCATCCCATAAAGCAACTTGCCACGAATGGAATTGCTCTGCATTTCCCAGCAGAGAAGCTCAACCCACAGTTCAGTGTAAATAGGCTGTCTCTGGGCCCACTACGTCACCGCGCTCGATGGCAAGTTATGGATGGCACTATGGAATCGCTGTCATAAATACAGCCCCTCTGTTAAACAAAGCCGACAGCTTTGTGCCAATAACCTTTGAACCACTCAAGCCCAGTGTCAATTGTATTTGTCTTTGAGCTGAGGTTTACTCTAGACTGTTTGCTAAATCAGGGCTCATCTGTGGAGATAATTCAAATATATTACAGGCACCAGGCAGACACGGGGCCCTCCCCCACATGGCTTCAGCATGGGTCTCTGCCACAGCAGCCTGCACATCCCCTAACCATTCAGCAAGCTAGACTGGGAAAGAGAGCGGAAAACGGAGCAAGAAGGGCTGTGGAGGCCTGGACAAGAACAGGGGCTCTTCCGCCTTTCTGTCATCCCCACGCAGAGCCCGTTTCTCCTGAAGGAATCCAATGCTGTCTTCCTGGACTTACGTTCAGGGAGTTGTCCATATACACAACCAGACCCTAGAATGGAATCAGCTTTGCAAATGGAAAACTGGAGCGTGCAGAAATATAGACCCAGCCCCTACCCTATGTGGAGGAACTGGAGTAAAAACCTCCAAGTCCTGCTGGGGCTAGAAAGAGGGGTGACCAACGCTTTCACACGGGAATGGGGGCAAACAGACATGCTAAACAAAGCCAGACGACAGAGAGCATTGGTCAAGCCAGCTGCAGTACCACAGCCCAGGAAGGTAAACTGCCTAGTTCGTACCCCGTGCCTGCGGCAGAACAGGCCCTGGGCTGAGGCCAAGAAAACAGAACTCAGGCGAGGCTCCTCCCTCAGCCCTTCTCTCAGCTTTGCCCACTTGCCTTCCAAAGCTGGGGCCCTCTCGGCCACAACCTGGACTCCCTAGTTCCTCTCACCGTTTGGGGGCTCTGTCCAATGCAGCCACAAGCTGCCCACCTGGCAGGAACCCAGGCCCTGCCTCTCACCACCGGAAGTGGAATTGAGGCCGGAGAAGTACCTCACTCTGCTTCGTCTCATGATTATGAAGCTGCAGGCTTGACAGGTCAGGGGGTGAGGGCGGGGGTCAGGGTGTTGAGGGTTGTGTTTAGATTATGTCCCATGAGCCTCTTTGAAACTCAACAAGGAACACCCTGTGAAGAATGGGAGGGGCCAAGAGTGAATACAGCTGTGTCATGGTCAATCGAGGCCGACCAGCTGTGTGCCCTCGGGCAGTCATGGGCACCCATCCCTCATATCTGTAAAACAGGAATCATTTGCTTAACAAGATCCAGTAAGATCCTGAAGTGTGCTTGCCAGCAGAAGGGACTGCAGCCCTTGAGATTAGGGGCTGGCTTTTATCCAGCAAGGAAGAGAGAGCAAAGAGTGGTCCAGGTTCCATGCCTGCTTCTCCGCTGGGCCCTGTCGACCTGCATCATTGCAGTGAGGCCTTACAAAAGGCCATGCCACTATAGTCCACTCCACTCTGATACCCTGAGATTCAAGTTAACCACTGAGGCCAGCCCCACCCTCTACCTCCATCAGTACCCTGGGAGTTGGGGGAGGCCATAGGCAGGACCGGGGTCAAAGAGATGGCTGCCACTCACCTTGAGGAGCCTCGCCCCTACTTGGGATGTGGGAGACCGCTGACTTCCACTTCTCATCTCTGCTGGCACCTGGGAGAAGGGAGACAAAGGTCGCTGGGTTCGGCGCCTGGAGCATCTCTGCGCCATTCCTACACCTCAAGGAAGCAGCGGAGCAAAGCAGCAGCGCCTGTGCTGAGCAGGACAGACAGCGGACATTTATAAATGACCCTCTTAGCTGTTTACAAGACACCTGAAAGAAAGCAGAGGAGGAGAAATAAACTTGAAGTAGGAGCCCTGGCGGGAGTCTGCGATGCGCTTTGATAAGCCAGCTGCGCCAGCATTTTCTCCTCCGTTTTTATGGCCGACTTTACAGCCCTGTGTTTGGGACTCTTTATCAGGGGCCGGAAGGGGAGAGTGAGCAAGATCCCAGGCAAGAAGCCTTCCCAACAACTCCTCCAACAGATACTGCCTCATCTGGAGATCAAGATAACCTGTGTCCCTGCCAGTCCAGGCAGCTGTCCCCCAGACATCCAGATCTGGGGCAGACAAGACATTCCTCAGCGTGGCAGTAAACATGTAGACCCAGGCCCTCCTGGAAACCTTAACGGGACTGAAGCC
Organism: Peromyscus attwateri; assembly: GCA_902168425.1. Taxonomy (NCBI): domain Eukaryota; kingdom Metazoa; phylum Chordata; class Mammalia; order Rodentia; family Cricetidae; genus Peromyscus; species Peromyscus attwateri. Next base: position 16,548 of record CABHPP010148875.1, on the reverse strand, counting down.
ACGTGGAATCAAAAGCAGGGGAGGAGCTGGGACAGGTTCTCCCGAGAGCAGACAACAGCCCATCTCATCAGGACATGGACGCTTTGTCCCAGAGCCCTCTAAAGTCAGGCAGGGTGTCTCAGGGCCCTCCACCCACACCCCAGTCCAGCTTAGTGCTCACAGCTGGGCCTGAGATAGAGCTCGGCTTGGGCTGAGGCTCTGCCACCATCCCCCTGAGCTCACCAGGATTGTAACACGGCTAAAAACATGGGGAAAGGGCCCCTCACATCAGGTAACCCGAGCCTCAGTCCCAGCCCCTCCCTGCTGCCCAGTAACACTTAACGCCCAAGCAATGAGTCCCTACTGTGAGGAATGGACACACAGAGAACTCAGCCAACAGGAGCAATCTTCATATTGGATGATGCCAGAATTCCCAGCTCATCTTCCCAGATGGCTGCACCCCTGAAGCCTCAAGCTATGCCAGCCTCACTGAATGATGGCTGCCCTCTATCCTTAGGGCACGGCTTCTCACATGGACCACTGTGCTTGGGGACGAGGGGATGAACTGGAGAAAGGCATAGTCCTGCTCCCCAGAAAGCCCAGTCTGAGGCCATAACCAAGCCAACAGTACGGGCTCCACTCAAGCAAGCCTGGCAATGGGCTGAGGGAACAGGAAAGTGGACAGCCAGGGTCAGGGAAGGGAGGTTGGAGAAGGGACCTCAGCAGACAGCCTGTGCTGGGCGGGTGGTAAAGCTCTTCTCTGCAGTGTTCACCAGGTCCTTGGTGAACAGGGGGAGGGAGGCAGAGAAGGCTGGACAGAAGGGGGGGGGCTAGGCAAGGATGAAGATTAGCCTATTGGGAATGTCCTGTGGGCAGCCTGACCAGGAAGGAAGTGGAACAAGACAGGGATACCGCTTTAGCTTGCCTTAGGAGAACTCTTGTTGGATGTCAAGGGATAGCCCTAAAGACAGGGGAAGCTAGTGAGGAGGCCCCAGCCAGGGGTGTTTTCTCAGTCTTCATGGCCAGGATCCCTTCTTCTGAGGTAAACTACCAGCCCACCACAAACCTGGATCATTACAAGCTATGCACTGCCCATATGAACTACCCCACAGGGATGCTTCTGAGGGGTCAACCAAGAGGGCAGAGCCAGACAAGCTGGCAATTCCACAGGCTGCCCTGGGTCTATCTCAACACTGCCAGCGTTGCCTCTCCAGGGGAGTGGAGCCTTCTTGGGCCCAGCTGCCCTCCCCTAGGTCAGTCAAAGCTCTTGTGGTCAAAACCCCCACACCTTCTCTGTCCTTGAGCACAGTTCTTCTGGAACTCCTATGCTTGCTTGCAGAGGCTGTACATGCATCCCACATCAACCTGTTGGTTCTTCCAGCAGGTTTGAATGGACTCCAAGTGACTCAAGACTGTGCTCAGCCCTTCACCTCTGCCCTCTACACTCTCTCTGGTCCCTGGCCTTCCTGTCTTTCCCAGGGTCTTATATGCTGTACAGGCATGTCCTTGGCCCCTAAACAGAACTTCAACCTTGTCTTTTGTTCATTTTAGTTAAAAAAAAAAAGTTTTAGAAGTTGCCAAAATAACAGCGATGGGCCTGCCGTGTACCTTTCACCCAGTTTCCATGGAAGATGTCTGACAGCTCTGTCATTCTCCATGTCTGTGATTTTCCCAGGGAAACATTAACAAATATCTGTTTGTGCTCCAAGCAGAGTAACAAAGAGAAATGGAAGAAAAAATTCCACCCAATTCCAGCGTGGTGCACGAGTGAGTTTATTGGAGGTACTTACAAAGCCGTGGTCACTTCCAGGAGCGTGAGTGGCTCAGAGACGGCCGCATCACAGAAAATCCCACCCCGATATGGAAAACAGCTCATGGAAGCTGCACCCCTGCAACCCCCTGCCCAGGTTGCAGGCAGCTCTACCTAAGAGTCCCCTCCTTCCCAGCAGCTGTTCATGTGACCTCAGGGTGAGCTTGTCAGCCTCATAACTCCTGGGCCTCCTCCATTTCCTTAGCTTCTTGGGTCTTGAGGGCTCCCCTCCTCCTCCTTCCAGGAGAGAAGGTCTGAATTTAGAGGAAATGGCTACACAACACCTCAAAGAACACACTTATGAAATACCCCCGGAATCAAAAAGGTGAACTAGCCCATCGACATCGGTGTCCCCGTTTACACCCTCACAGTCATGCTGCCTCTCTTCCGCCCAACCGCTCCATGGATAGCGGTAATTACTAATCTAGTCCCATGTTGGGGATTCTGTCATTTTCCTGAAGAGGTAGCTCAATGGCAAAACGTCCAAAGCCATAGGTTCAATCCCCAGCACTGAGGAAGAAAAAAATTTTCTTTGTCATTCTGGGGATGTTACATAAATAGGATCACATAGTCAGTGACCTTTTGAGATTGGCTTTTTACATTCTCCAGACTTCCATTGGGACTGAGGAGAAAGGATTCAATGGTTCATCCCTTTTGGTTGCTGATATAACTTGGTGTGATGTGTCCAGCTAACCATTTGTCAATTACGAGACATCTTCGTTGCTTTCAGTTTTCAGCCACCGAAAGGAATTTTGCTGCCAAAACTCATGCAGATGTCAAAACACTAAGTACTCCCCCAGTGTTTAAGCTGTTCAACACATTTCTTCAAAACATCACCAGATTTTTAGATAGGGTCTCATGTAGCCCAGGCTGGCCTCAAACTCACTAAGTAGTTACATCAAGCCCTCCACGTGCTAGGATTACAGGTGTGCAACGCCATGCCTAATTTATATGGTGCTAGGAACCAATCATAGGGCCTTGTTGCATGCTGCCAAGTATTCTGCCCTCTGAACTACATCTTCAGGCCCTTGGCAATACTGCTTTCTTTAAAAGATTTATTTATTCACTTACTTATTTATATGTATGTATGTGTGAGCCTGCATGAGTTTATGTGCAGCATATGCATACAGTACCTGAAGAGGCCAGAAGAGGGCGTCAGACATCCTGAAACTGGAATTACAGGTGAATGTGAGCTGCCATGTGGACATTATGAACCAAACTCAGGTCCTCTGCAAGATCTTAACTGATAAGCCACCTATCCAGTCCCCCAAAATACCACTTTTAAAAGTAGTTTGTAATATAGTCTATGTGTTTATGATGTAATCATGTATGTATATACTCACTTCCTCCCTAAAAGCCTTTTTAAAAGGTATTTACAGGGCTGGAGAGATGGCTCTGCCTTTAAGAGCACTGAATGCTCTTCCAGAGAACTCAGGTTCAGTCCCCAGAAACTACACTCTGGCTCACAACCATCCAGTTCCAGGAGCTCTGATGCCCTTGTCTGACCTCCATGGACACCAGTCATACACATGGTACACAGACATACATGAAGGACAAACGCCCATGCACATAAAATACAATAACAAAAAAATTGAAAAATATACAATAATTCTTTTTCAAACCCTGTAAGGATAGAGGCTGAACTCGGGACTACAGACCTAAGCCATGACTTATTGTGGGGTGAGCAATGGGAACACTGCTGTTCTCCTGACTTTCTCAACCCTCAGACTCAGCACAAGGCCCCACTCCCAGAGAATGGGAGGCAATGAAGAAATGTGAGGGAAGCAGGTTTCTAAGGCTTCCATGAAACAACTCCCACACACTCAGAATCCAGCTGTCCCACCAAAAGTTCCTTATTCCCTTCCTATAAGCTAAGGTGTGGACAACTCAGCAGACTTCTGCATTGCCGCACCACTGGGCCAGAGGGGGCCCTGGGCCAGAGGGGCCCACAGGGATGCAGCATGGAAGCAAGTGTATGACCCTGGATCAGTCTTTGCCTTCACAGGCAATGAGGTTCCCTCATACACCTCTAAGTGAGGTGCACAGCCAGGGCAGCTTGGATATCTGGTTACTGGTCAAAAATAAGCTTGATGCCTTTTGGCTATTCCTTTCCTTCCTGAGGGCTGGCTGAAGAGGTTCCTTAAGTGTACAGGGCACAGGGTACAATATCACTGAGCAAGCACCAAGAGACAGTCACTAAACCCCAGCAGTTCAGGACAACCTATGGAACCCAGGACCCTACAGCCTAGCTTCTGGGACGCCTCTACCCAGAAGACAGGAACCAGCCCTGCTATGTAAAATGGCTGTAAAGTTAGGGATCTGGCCTTTCCCAGCCCAGAGGAAAAGCTGGGGGCTCTCTTTGGTTCTCCGCTGGCTCTGGCTTAGACCTGCCTCCTGACCCTCCCCACTTCCTCAGTCCCCTTCAGTGCCCCCCCATTGTCTTAAGGACCCCTTGGCCTGGCATTTGGCCCTTCAACGTCCCATCACACCCCCATGAGCCCTCAGAGTTCTGCGACATGCACTAAGCTGAGCTCCCAGCTCCAGCTCGGTCATCCTGCCCTCCACCTTCATACCTGTGCTCTGAGGAAAGCTTACCAGCGTCTTGAGACCCAGCCCAGAAGACCCCTCTCCAAGGAAGCCCTTTGTGATCCCCAGGTCCACCACATCTTACCTCTCTGGAGGCTCACAGTAACCCTTCTCTGGGAGTGACAGTTATGGCCCAAGCTGAGGAGCCCCCATTACAGTTGAAGGAACTGAGACCAGGCAAGCAACGCACCTACCTTGACACTGGTCTCTTCCTTCCTCTCCTCCTTTGAAGGAGTGGGTAGATATATCCACATAGAATGTGGTCAGAGAGGTCAACTTTACTCCCTAGTTTGGATGGGATTGTCGGGTTCGGTTCCCTCATAGCCTGGCTATAGCCCGTGGTGGTTGCCAGCCCTCAGGCCCCAGTGCCGGACCAGCTCTGTTGGCTTTAACCCAACTTCCTAGTTCCCAGACAAAGACGAATCTTGGGATGCATGGGTCATAGGGCATCCTACCCCAACCCTCTCTAGTCAAGCAGCACCCAGGACTTCCCAAGGATGTGGCTCAGCTTTGGCCAGGAGGGGCAGGGAAATTATCACCATATGGTCCAGGCTCTGGCCTGCTGGTCCAAAACACCTGGGAAAGGCAAACCCAGGGACACCCTCCAGAGCCTTCAGGCCCAAGGCACCCCTCCCTCCATATTTACAGCCCCCATGAGGCTGCCTTCCTGCTCTGTTCGCCAAACCTGCTCCTGACTCCCAACTCAACAGACTTGACAGCCGTGCCAAAGCTCCCTGCCCTGCATGTGTGTATTCAGCAGGGATCTCAGCTCTGTGCATAGATGAGCTTAGTTCCCAAGGCCCAGGGGGAGCCCCTGGCCCTCTGCGGCCCAGGCCCCACCTATGGGTGCACCAAATTAATATTTTAGAAATCCAGCTTCCCTCCACCCTGTTTGAAATGTCACCACAGCCCCTGAAGATCAAGCATTCCCCTGGGACAAGAATTGCATATAGGCTGAGTTTGAGTATGATTTAGAATGGGAGAGGGGGGCTATGAAGATTCAAAGCTTAGAGTGGGGTCTGAGTGTAAGCTGGACCCCAGCTGGAGGAAAGCGGAGGAGTGCCCACTCACCCCTGGTCTAACCTCTGTGAGAGAGATCCTGACCCTAACCTTGTGGCTGGACCCCTCAGGACTCCTGCCCAGCCAGTCAAGTTGGTGTGACCTGATAGATGCTGTTGGATGGGGAGTCAGCCACCAGAAAGGTGGATCCTCTGGGGAGATGCCAGACCATAATTTCACAGTCACTTCCAGGGAGGAGACAATGAGGCCTTGAAGATGGAGGCCCCAGAAGACAGAGATGGTGTGGGGGTGAATCTCTGGCCTCAGTGTCCCTCTGTAAGTAGCAAGAACACATAGGGGAGCCCATTCACACTCAGGCTGATGTGGCTCCCTGGAAGGGTAGGCAGGCAGAGCCTGGAAACCCAGTCTGAGCTCTGTGGCCTCCATTGTCTCGACATCTCAGTGCTGAGAGAGCAAAGCACTTTCTGTGGTCCTTGTCTGCTGTGGAAGCTGAAGGAACTCCTGCCCAGGATACTAGCAGAGCCTGGCCCTCATCTGGGTGTTTGATCCAGGGCTGTGCTTTGACTAATTAGTTGGAATCTTGGGCCATTGGCTGAGCCTCTCCCCGCCTGAGTCCCTCATCTGCAAACCTGCTGGCAGTTGGCTGTGATGAGGAAATAGCCCAGAGAAAGAACCCAGCACAACTGGGGCCCCAAAACTGCCAGCCCCTCTGCACTTGGGTTCAGGCAGTAGGCAGTCAATAGGTACGGGCTCACTTGGACCACAAATGGCTAAGAGGAAATTGAAACAGGACAAGGAACAAGAGGCTCCTGCTGCCCTGAGCAGTCTGCCATGTCAGGAGACCAGGAGGGGCTTCTCAACAGTTCCTTGCCTCTGGCCAGGCCCCATTTATGTGCTGCGCCCTTGGCTAGGCATGTGGATTCCTTACCAAACCCCCAGAGCACCTCACCCATCGGAGATGCCTGCTGGGCCAGTACACACCATCCCAACATGAGTATTTATTCAGGATTTAGAAAGAAGAGGGAAACACAGACTTCTTCAAAGCACTCCACAGAGGAAAAGGGACCACAATGCTCTAGGGACCTGGTAGCAGCTCCCACAGCCAGCCTCTGGGATGACCCCAGGACCTACCAAGGGTTGCTCTGATAAACGAGAAAGCCAACGGCTCAGCACTAATTCCTCCACATATGGTCATCTGCACACCTCACAGCCCTGCAAGGCAAGAACTCACAACCCATACTGATCAGCTAGGAAGGTAAGGCTCACAGTGGTAAGAAGGCAGAGCTAAGATTCACACCCAGACTGGCTCGCTTTGGGCCTTCGGCACCAGGCAGACTCTGGACTAGACATATCTACCCACATGGTCTCAGCTCTCAAGTGCTGTCCCACTTGGGTCCAGCAGTGCTGATGTGTGCCGCTGGGAGGGAAGCAACAGCAGGGAAATGTTCCCAAATAATTGCAATCACTGAGAAGCCACCGGCCATACACGCCCAGCGTTCCCACGATGAAGGAGAACAGCCCCCATGACACTGAGGAAACATAAATATTTCATGGGCAGCTCCCTCTAGTAGGTCTCCAACCACGCTTTCAATTGTCGTGAAACAATTCAAATTTCCAACTCAGGGAAACGGGCAGCTCGTCAGCCCAGCCAGCCAGCGCAAGCAGAAGTAATTATGTTAAAAGCTTCCGACAGGACTGTTAGCCATGCTGGTGCCCAGATTGCCTGGCTGCAGGAGCGGTTCTACCGCTTCAGGTCCCTGGTACCCTGTCTCCTCGGGACACAGCAAGCAGACACGTGGAAGGCAGCTGAGGCTTCAGGGAAGATGACAGCCACAGGGAGGTGAACCAAGGCTCCCCAAAGAGGCAACTCTAGCAAGCTGGGGCCACAGCTTCTCTTTATATTTCCCATGGCACACTGTGGCCTCTAGTGTTTGTGGAAGAATGGACAGGCAAATGGACTGGCAGAGAACCAGAAATACAGACGACGGAATGGTTTTGTAGATGAGCTTGCAGTAGCCTGCTCCCATCTCACCTCGTGAAGTCCACTCCACTCTAGATACAGCAGTCTCTTTGTCTTCCTTTCCTTGTCTTGGTGCCTGGGGTCAAACCCAGAGCTTCACACATGCTAAGTACATGCTCTACCACTGAGCTCCATACATCCCTATTTCTGGCAGAGTAATCTTTCTAAACTACAAATCTGAACATGCGTCTTCCCACTCCGACCCTCCCTTCATTTCTCTTTGCTTCCAGGACAACACCCCATACAGGTTTGGAAGCCATGTGGCATCTGGTTCCATTCTTCTCTGAAGTCCCCCATGCTTTCTTTCTCTTTTCACCTGTCCCCAGGCACCGACTGTGGAGAGCCACCCTGCCTTCCCTTTAGAAAGCACAGTTTCTCATGCTTGGGAACCTTTGCATCTCGAGGGAAAGACGCCCAGGGGAAAGCTGTCCCAGGTTGCTCCTCAGGCTGTCACTCAAGGTCCTTTTCTCTCCAGCATTGTAAATAATGGCATGTGTGGCAGCTTCCTTGGCCCGACCCAAATGAGCAGAAGCTGTCTGTCTTCATCTAAGAGCCTGAGCACAAAGTGGGTTCTCTCAAGCTTTTGCTGACCTGAAGAGGTCAGCCCAGAAGGGTTCCAGGTCAGAAATCCCCCTATTCCATGCAGATACTCCGTGGACTGCAATGAAATGAAAGATTTGAGATGCCCAAATAGTTTCTGGCTTTCTTCGGGCTTCTGGGAATCTCATAATACAAGGAGAATGACGCTCAAACATAGTAATGCCTTACCAGATGCAAGAGAATCATCTCTACTTTTACAGCCTCCAACCAACTCCTCCTTGTGGATGTAGGGCAGGAACTTGTAGCTTCTGCTCACCACAGAGCCATAGAGCAGCAATCTGACAGACTCAGCTCTCCCAGCCGAGAGAGCCAATGCCTCCTGCCCACCTGGGGGAACTCCCCCACCCACAGCTTCAGCAGATCCTGAGGACCTCCAAGGATAGCAGTTCCTTTGGAAAGCATTTTTATGTCATTGCCATTATCATCACCATCATTAATATTACTAATTATTATGAATGGACTTGTAGACGAGTGTGGTCACTTCCTTCCCACAGTAGTCTACCTTCTGGGGTAGACTAACCACAATCCTGAGCCCTCTTTCTCACCAAGTGATTGATTCAGAAGAGGGCAAGTAAGTTGTACCCCACCAATCAGCACATAGATCCCTTGCCAACCCTAGGGAGGGGCTGGGGGAGAGACTGGGCTCTGCTGTCAGGGAGCTACACCGGGTTTTACTCACTCATTACACAAATATTAATTTCAAAAATGTAGCAGTGAGAGTTGTGAAGGAAGAATGAATTCCCCCTGCGTTCGCCTTGTTGAGGTAAGAACTGGTTTTCTCGGTGTAACTACGGCCAAAGACATTGCCTGTTGTGTTTGCTGTGACCCTGTATGACAAAGTCTCCTCAGGATCTTGTACTAAAAGAAAAACTTCTAATAAGAAGTATGCCGGGCTGCAGAGATGGCTCAGAGGTTAAGAGCACTGGCTGCTCTTCCAGAGTGCCCAGGTTCAATTCCCAGCGCCCACATGGCAGCTCACAGCTGTCTGTGACTCCAATTCTAGAGGATCTGACACCTCACACAGACATACATGCAGGCAAAACACCAATGCACAGAAAATAAATGATTTTTTTTTTAAAAAAAGAAGAGGAGGAGGAAGAGGAGGAGGAGGAGGAGTGCCAAAGTCAGTGTGTCAGACAGTCCTGCTGTCCTTTCCCATGATGCACCTGAAGGTCAAGACATATATGCACCCCATGATGCCAAGACCCAAAGAGAAAATGTGAAACATTCTTTTTGGAAAGTCAGAAAACAAGATCAGGAAAAAGATATGTTTGGGCCCATCCATCTTCACCAAGGAATTCGGGCTTTCTGTCACCAGCCTGCCCAGCTGTCCTGGGTAGGAACTTCCTAATAGCTAAGCAAAGCCTGGAAGCAGGTCTACCAAGTCAGAAAAGGGGTCCATCCCTGCCTTCACCGAACACCCGTGACAACCTGAGAAAAGGAAGAACATGTGGCCCAGTGGGTGTCACCATTAACATTTAGTTGTTTGCTCACAGGTCTCAAAGACACGCCCTTCATCATTATCCTAACAATTTAATAGTTAAGAGCTCTCTCTCATTTCCCTGTTTCAAAGATGGGGAAACTGAGGCTGGACGGTCTGTGATTTCCCTAAAGCCATACAGCTAGTAATGATTCAATAAAGATTCCAACTCTGGTCAACTGCTGCTTCAAGAGGAAGCTTTTGGGGGGAGGGGCACCCCAGGCAATGCCTGGGAACAAGGGCAAGCAGAGAATCTCACAGGCTGCCCAGTCATCAGCTGGTAACAAAACCCAGAAAATCACTAAGGCACGGGGATAGAACGGCGTGATTTCCCACTGCGGACTCCAGAGGGAATACCACCCCAAACAGGCGTCTATGTGCCCTTCAGTCCAGTGCTTTGCTCTTATGTCCAAAGATGACAGTACACAGGGCAGCATTTAATAAGGTGGGGAGGCCGTTTTTTACCATAAACCAGCGAGGAGGATTCAAGAGACATTGGTGAGTAGGGACCACAGACTCCAAGCTAAGGACTGGCTTTTCTGCCAGGCAGTCTGAGGTCCGGGTCTGCAAGCACTGGCCACTAGTATTCTTAACCCTTTCCACCCAGTGAGCCTGGAGTTCCGCATACCCGCTCTTAGGGTAGAATGGAAATTGTGGAGTCTCTCTTCCTCACCCTAGCTGAGGGTCTAACTCTCCAGATCTCAGCTATCCTGGACCTGTAGATTGGTGACAGGGTCTTGGATCTCCGAGTTACCAGGCCAGGTGGCCCTAAGGGTACCGACGAGCGAGGCAGACACAGAGTTGGGGCATCCACCACAGCAGCTGTCGGCTAGAACTAGGCAGAGAGGCGCCGCCTTTGACGGCACCTCATGAAACATTAATACCGGTTCGCTGAGCAGCCATCTCCCGGCACCTTACACCAGATCAGCCGCCCTGGATCTGATGCTCCAGGAAGTTGGAGGGCAGCCTGGGTTGCTCTCAGTCCAGGAGTCCCAGGCCCAGCCTGGATCGCCTCTAACCTCTCAGCCCAGTGAGCCGAAGGCTCGGTCAGTCTGGAGCTGGAGGAAGCAGAGGCAGTTTCAGCCGATTGGGTTTTTTCCCTCCCGGAATAGAAGAGTCTTCTTGCAGCGTTATTTGGTCCCAGAGCACCCACCGGGGCATCCAGTGGGCTGCGAGTGTGTAAAGGGCTGGCTACCAGTTCCCCTGAATTCTGGTCATCTCCCAAAGGTCGCTAGTCAGGACCAGGCCTACAGATCCACAGGGCTCCATGCCTCTCTGTTCCCCATCCCAGATCAGGGTGACCGCTAGAGAGGGTTCAGGTGGAAGAGCAGGACAAAGGGCAACAGGCGATCTGTCCGCCTGTGATCGCTCAACCCTTACCTCAGCAGCCCAGCGCTTTCAGGAGGAAGGAATCCCCCACGCACAGCAGGTCTAGAGGGTGTCCCCTAACACATCCCACCCCTGCACACAGAAACTCCGGAGTCTGTCCTCAGTCCTCTGTGGATAACAAGAGCTGTGCAGCAAACACTCCTAAAGCGCAGAACCAGATCCTATCCTCAAGCCGGGCAGACCAGTGGGAAATGATAGACCTGGCTTGACCTTCACCTGAGAGGCCCCGGGAAAACTCTGGCCAGACCTCGACTAAACCAAAATCAGACAAGCCCCTCGAGTGCCGAGTGGGAAACTGAGACCTTGGAGAAGGTGTGCTGGGCCAGGAGGGGACCCGCGGGCTCCGTCGGCCCAGGGCTGAGCCCCTCCCTGTGCACACAGTCCTGGGCAAGCTCCCCGGACCCGGCCGCGGCCGTGAGCTGTACCGACGTCGCCTGAGCGGGCAGAAAGGCCCCGGCCCCACGCCCGTGGGACTCCGCGCCGCCCCCTCCCCTCGGGTCCAGGCGAGCGCCTAGCTTCTCCCCACCCCATCCCCCATTCCCGCCTCCCCGGCCGGTGTCCCCGCCTTCCCCGCGGGCGTCGGGCGACGGGCGGCGGCGGGAGGAGCGGGTTGAACCGAGGCAGCCCCGACCTTGCGTGCCGGGATGTAACGAACCGGCGGGGACCCACACTGCGGGCAGAGCAGAGCCGGCGGCAACCTGAGCCAGAGTCCGCGGCGGGCGAACCCGGAGCCAACCAGCTGCAGACACAGCGCTGCCCCGGTACGGTAAGAGACGCCGGGCTGCGGCGAGGGGTCTCGGAGGCGCAGGGAGGGGGGGGGGGAAGTAGCCAAGTCCAATGCTGTTGGCTCCGGCGTGCCTGGGGTCCGGCCCGCAGCGCAGGACCGCGCGCCATCGAGGCAGCGCGAGGAACTGGTTCCTGCGCCCAGATGGATCGTGCCATCATCGGATGCTAACTCACGTACCCCGTGGACCCACTGGACCCCACACCTCCAGAGGGCAACCGCGTCGGGGACCTGGGCTCAGCCACCGCAAAGGTGCAGCCCTGTACGTCTCTGGCAGTGCAGGACGCAAGGGCCTGCGGGAGACAGTGGCGGGCTAGCCCGCCGGCAGCCGCCTCGTCCAGGGATGGGGCCCCACCGCGAATGGAAATGCTGGCCCCTGGGAATGGCTAGGGACTTAGGGCATAGCTTCGCGTCAAGAGGGTATTTTCCCCAAACGAAACTGCTTCATTCGTTGGTTGGTTCGTTGGGGCAGCAATGCCGCCGGAAAGCAGTAGATACCAGCCCGACTTTTTCCGCCTTGAACCACAATGTCCTGCCGCCACCCTCAAAGGTGCCCAACCCATGGTAGCCTGTTCTCACTGGCACAGGTCGGGCTTTTCTTTCCCCTAAAAGAAAACCCAAATACTCTTCGTAAAGTCCGATGAAGTCGTTCTCGAGTCTATCTCCCGGTTAGTTGTTGACACAGAATCCCTGAGCACACATCGTTTCTCTAGATCCGGGTCTCCAAATTCTGAAATTGTCCAGTCTCCTACACTGAAACTGATTAAGACTGAGGCAAAGTCGGGCTCCCCGAGGCTCACCTCTGACCGCAGTATAGGGCATCTCAGGTTGAAATTCTGGGTCCCAAGATTTTCCTATTTAGGAATTCACCAAAATCTAAGAAAATATTGAACCCAATTTTATGAGAAACAACGGCTTAGATATTCTGTTAGCATCTCCCTGACCTCCAAAAACCACCGTGGCCAGCTAGACAAACCCCCAGGTTGTTGTCCACTGATGGAGGATGAGGACTAGGGAAATTGCCCGGTCTAGGATAAAGGCAAAAACTACCAGCAGCAGGGGCAGGCCTGGAGAAGAGGGAGAAGACTCCCTGCCCGCCGGTTCCCCTGTGGCTTTAGGCCTTGGTGCCTCCACCAGAGAGAAAAAAGGAGGAGGCTGGGCTTGCAGGTGAGGATGCTTCCTTCCACGGGGGCAAGTGATAACGTGGGGGAAAGGCTTCAAGCACCCGTGGAAGAGTGGAAAACAAAGCCGACCCTCCGCTCCACAGCGAGTGACAACCGCCACCACTTTCTTAGCTGTCCGATATTCCCTTAGTTCAATGGCTCTCTGGAACCAGAAAGCATGGGAGCAAATGTGAATGAGCACCAGCCTGGAGAGCCGAGAGCTGCGCCAGCCACGGAGAGCGCCAAGCCCTACACTTTCATTGTACCTGGTGGCCAGCTGTCTCGCCCAGTCAGCATTCCCACACATCTCTGCCCCTCAAGGAAACTTCAATTGGCAGGAACCTTCTGGGAAACTGACAGAATCCAACAAGGTTGATCTGATTTCCACCTGGACTCTATGCCCTGTTTGTAATTGCTTGTATACCAAAACAACAACAACAAAACAAAATAAGAGCTTTTATTGGGGAGGGGGTATTGGATGGGGCAAAAAGAGGTAGGTGGTCCCTGATGCACTCCAAAAACTGGGTTTTCTAGTTTGAACTTCTCCACAGCCTAAGAGGCTTAGGGCTGGAATGTCCCAGAGAGTCACGGATGGCCCTGGGGGCAAGCCATGGCACATTCCTTCTTTCCTTTTTCCTAAAATCTCTTGATTCTAGAGGGACAGATTTTAGGGCAACATACCCACATAGGGACAAACAGATGGCCCCCATGAGAGTCCTCCACTCAGCCTTCACAAGAATTAAATTACTAAACCATTCTTTTGCCAGATTCTGTTTTGAATAAGCCTAGCTTCAGCAAAGGTCCTGTGTTGACTACTTCAACCCTCCACAACAGCCCAGGCGCCTTGGGATCACAGTCTCCAAGTTTCTTGAAAGTCATAGAAAGATTGCCGGCTCTGTGCAGGTGGGGAGGAGAGGGACTGGAGCTCACCACCCGACTTCAGTAAGCCCCCTCCCTTCACTGCTCCTGTCCCATCTCTAAGGGACCTGGAGGCCGAAACAACAGACTCTCCCATTGAACATGAGAACTGAGATTCAGTGAGAGGTCAAGCCATGTCCAAGTCACACATCAAACTGAAGGGGACCGCACGTGGAGCCTCTGCTCCGGAAAGACTGTTGCTTCCTATCCCTGTGTGTGCAGAACACACCGGAAGCCCCTGCTTAGTCTAGGACAGTGGGTGAGGTGGGGAGGGGGCAAGTGTGCAAGAGCAGAGAACGTATTCAGATCCCGTCCTTCAGCACACCCAGGATCGGGGCACAGCCTCTTGCTGGTCCTTCCCCTGCCCATAACCACTCAGGGCTGTTTAAAAACAGACTGCTCTGGCGGCCCCCACCAGTCTTCTGGTGCTTCTTTGGGGCTCAAGGTCTGTGAGGATAGTGGAAGGATTATCTGAGAGGGTCTGAAGACCTTTCCACCCACTTGGCAAACCTCGAGATCTCCAAATAAAAGGAGTGCTGTGTCTACCCAGAGCTTGGGCCCAGAGGGGCACGCAGAGAGAGCTTAAAAACTGCATTAACGCATCCACAGTCCCAGTCCTGTAGGACCTGACTCATAGTACCCATGAGCAGATCATTTCTGTAACCCCATGCAGAGGTGCACTGTGCTTTCCCACCTTGGCCTGACTTTGGTGGGCTTAGACCATACCCACTAACCCTTGCTAACCAATTTTACACCAAGCAGCACTCGTGTGTCCAAGGGTACACCGCATCCCACCGGGTGCAGATGCACATGTGCACACTGTCATCCGTGTGAGCTCAGGGCTGCTCTCTGAGGTAGTGTAGCTTCATGGACGATATTGGGGGACAGCTGCAGTACCTGGATATCTCCTTGAAAGGAGGCGTTTGCTGCTGTGGAACATTCATCCAAGAAGTGGGGTAAACAGTGAAGCTGAGGGAACTACTGGGCAACCATGCTTTCCCCATGCACCTCTTCCTCTGGTCAAGCTGATTTCAACCTAGCGGCTATGAGCACCACTTGCCAGGAGAAATCAAGAGTCCCTGGGAAGCTTACTCCTCCATCTTTGCCTAGATTCTGCCTCCTGCAGTCCAACAGCGAAAATGGGTCAGGCCCTAAGGAGCTGGGCACCTTGGAGTAAGGCCAAGGGAGTAAGAGGCAATCTTGGTCCCACCCTGCATATCTGCCCTTGCCCCCACAATTCTCACCGAGGAACCCAGCCCGTTTCCCTCGGGTGGCGGAGAAGGCAGGAGGAGGGTCAAAGGCCGAGCCTTGCACGTCCCCACTAACACACTGACACCTGTGGGACCAGTCCATAATGACTGCAGAGATGAAGATGCCCTGGGCTCTGGGCCCTGAGCCTAGAGACCAGGGAAGTGCTTCTTCCCCGGGCTTCAGTCCCACCTACCAGGGCTCCCACCCCACCAGTGGCTGGTTCAGAGAGAGATCTGCAGATGAGGCCCAGAGGCGGCCTGGAGGTCTCCACTCCCTGTGGCCGGAGAAGCAGGTCAGGGCTACCTCCGTTGTGACCTGTTTACTCAAGACGCTGAGGTCCCTGGGCCAGTTAACAATTGTTGGATAAAATCCTTGGACAAACTTCATTGAACCTTGAGGACTTATGGGGGGAATCACTCTTGGGAGCCTAGAGGGTAAAGTCTTTGCTTGGGGAGAGGGAAGCTCTGGAGCTACAGTTTCCTAGCACTGTGTTGGAGACTAGAAACTTCCTGGGCTCTCAGCCCAGGGTCTTGAGACAGCAGTCACCTGGCCTACCAGGCCTAAGCCTGAAGCCCTGGGAAGTCAGAAAGGAGGGCAGAGGCTGGCAAGGCCTACCCTGTGGCTGCCAAAACCCTGATCGTCGGAGGTGCAAAACAAAGGGGGGAGGTGGAAAAGGTAATGGGCCTGACTGGGCTCTTGGGGTCTCCAGCCCCACTCACCACGGCCTAGGGCCAACAGAAACGTTTCGTCTGATTAGAAGCCATCATTTCTATCCCAATCCCGGAAAATTGACTGCGGTGCAGAGGAAGGCCTGAGAGCAGCCTTAGGGGAGAGTGTCCAAGCTAATTAGAAGACAGCATCCGGGGGCCCATTAGAGCTCGCAGGCTGCTGTCACTCAACCGGCCCGAGTTCCTGGGAGAAGAGACTGGGGAAGGAGGGGCCGGCGGCCCCTCGAGGACACCGCTGGGAGCTGCGGGAACCGGGAACCGGCCCTTGGCTCGGCCCCCGCCCTGGCGCTGGCTCAGAGGCGCCGGCTCAGAGCGATCCTGCTCCGCGAACCTTCACTCATCCTAGGTTGTTCTCGCCAGCGCCTGGGAACTTCGAAGCGGCCCAGACAGGAGTTGACTCTCAGCGAAACAAGTCATTTGGGGCCCCAAGGTGGGCACCAGCCGCGCGGGACTCGCAGGCCAGATGCGTTTCTTTTGTGCGGCCGAGGGAGAAGTCGGTGTGTCACCGGGGAAGGAGGGAGAGGCGCGGTGAGGCCGCGGGGGGGTGGTGAGGCGGCGGGAAGGTGGCTGCGGAGGGGGAGGGCGCGGGCGAGGCCGGGAGGGAGGGAGAGAAGGAGGGAGGGCGGCGGAGAGGGCGCGGCGCGAGCGACTCGGAGCTGGATTCCGCCCGCGCTCGCTCGCCCGCTCGCTCGCGCCCTCCCTCCTTCTCTCCCAGCCCCCTCCCACCGAGGCCCACCCCACCCACCACCCCTGGCGCAGGGACTGCTGGAACCTGGCGGCGCGCGCTGTCGTTTTCAGACAGACTCTGCGGGCTCCGTCC